>JAULJZ010086541.1:0-12458 GCA_032270985.1 Heliamphora pulchella
ATATTATCACGCCCCAAAAATCGGGGTCACGTGAAAATCCACCAAACATTCGTTTTATATGAAAATATAAGTTTTCATACATTGAAATCCGCCTGTTGAAACTAATGGAATACCCAACAAAATGTATCTCACATATATAAATGACATACAGTTCCAACATGCATATGGTATATTACCTTACGGCGTACAAAACCTGCCTTCAGGAACAGGCATACCAAAAAAAAAATTATAAAAGTCTTTCGCCACCGCGGGCACCACCAAAGCTACTCCTCATCCACAACATCACCTGAAAATGATTTTACAGAAAATTCCACCCGTGAGCTGAAGCCCAATAGAAACAGATAATAAGCTGTAAAGTAAAAAAATATGCAATCATATGAGTAGGAGCTAAACTCAATCACAACCCAAAACCCAAAAAAGTTTTTCATAAACTCCAAGTTTTCTCATCTGACTACACAAGTCTCCCAAAATGGTTTTATTAACATAAGATCCTATTTTTATCCTTCAAATCATGCAATGCAAATATTGCAAATAACCAACCATAGTTAAGGAAAAATAGTAATAAAAAATATTATTCCCTCACGGAATGTACCATCGTGAAAAAGAAAAAGAAAGAGATCCTATGTACCGACTCTATCACAAGGGGATAGAGGTAACAACTATAGACTCCTGCCCATTACCTAGTTCCAGCATCACTCAAGACCTGCTAGGTAATGACAAGTTCTATACAGAGCACCACGACATGAAAGCTAACTTTACGGGCGACAACCCGAGGAAAAAGAGCACCTAAACCGACCTTCTTTACTGGAACTACCCCAAAGGATAACAAAGGTACCTACATTGCGCACGTTTCCAGACTTTCACCAAGGGCAACTCGTGCTAAATACCCGTCATCCCGATACATCTAGATAATCTTCAAAAAACTTAACTGTAGCATCAACTACAAATCTTTTCACAAATATACGATATACATGCATATAGATCCATCCATCAATATGGACATCAACAAAACATTTCAAAATATTTTTTCCAAAAGCAGTTATACAACGCATGTATAAGAAAGAGATCCAATCCATGAAACCATGGAGATCAAACCAAAATATGTAAAAACATATTTTTATCAAAACGTTTTAGAAAGTGAGCCTCAACAGCAAGGACTAGCTCCAAACCTCTAAAAACACGTTTTTCATCAACAACCCCTCCTTTTTCTAAAAAAAACCCAACCTTTTTCCCGAAAGGAACCACCAAAATGCCAAGGTAAACAACCAGCATTTCAGTCGACTGGACCCCACCCTTGTCAACAAAAAAACACACTGGCAAAATAATATTTTTCAACCCGAGGCACTTCAGTCGACTGACCCATCAAGTCCAGCCCACTGAACCTCCCAACTCAAGATCCAGTCGACTAAACTCATGGGTCCAGCGACTGAACTTGCCCAGAAAATGGTTTTCGCTACGATTTTGGCCTTCAATCCTCAAATCAAGTTTCAAAAACACATGTTTTGATACCTAAAGGCACACTCGAGCCCAAGGCTATCACAAACCCTCACTAGAAACATCCAACGCCCAATTTCATTCAACCAAAACTCCAAAAAATAGTTTTAACCCAAAACTAGATCTAGAACATAAAATCACATTTCATACATTTTTAAACGGTGAAACTGCGTAAGATTACATATAGTACCCTTATACAACAGTAGAAACTGAGATCTTACCTCGTTGGGTTAAAAACCCGATGCCTCGATCTACGTGCAAATTCGAATTTCGTTGAAATCAAATTTCGTCTGAATGGATGCGTAGACCACGATACCAAAAGCAAGGATCCACTATTGGTTCGTCAAAAACTAAGCCCCGGGCCCCCGAAAAGTTAGAGAGAAGGCAGAGAGAAAACGAAAAAAACTTAGGAGTTATGTTTTGAAAATATCTTTTAAAAATATCTAACTCCAGATATTTATAGACCTCTTAAATATCATTTTTTTTTAATTTTTCAAAATTTGCACCGTAACTCCCTTCGGCCCCCAGGACCAACCCCCGCATGCTTAATTTAACCAAAACATGCATAAAAACTCATATGGGCATATCAAAGCAAAAATGCTAAAAATATTTCAAAACACCTAATATGCATATATATCAAAAATCAAACGGTACACGGTCTCACAACTCTCCCCTCCTCAAGGAATTTTGCCCCCGAAATTAACTACAATGTCACGAGGTAAACAACTTTGGGTATCTAGCATGAACCCCAGACTCAAGCTTCCAAGTCACTTCCTCAAACCCGTGATGAAGCCACTGAACTTTGATATAACCAATCGTTCTCCCCCGCAACACATGTTCCTTCGTATCTAGAATTTTCACGAGACGCTCCTCATACGTCACATCCTCATCAACCCGCAACTCAGTCCAATCCAGAACATGTGAAGGATCAGGCTCATACTTCCGAAGCATGGAAATGTGAAACACGTTATGCACAGATGCTAACTGAGGTGGCAAAGCTAGACGGTATGCTACCACCCCAATCTTTTTCAGGATCTCAAACGGTCCAATAAAACGTGGTGATAGCTTCCCGCTACGACCAAATCTCATCAACCCTCTGGTTGGCGAGACCTTCAAAAACACATGATCCCCCACGGTAAACTCTAACGGTCTCCTCCTCCGATCAGCATAACTCTTCTGGCGACTCTGTGCTGTCACTAGGCACTGACGGATCACTACAATCTTCTCTGTCATTTCCCCACTAGATCAGGTCCCAAAACAGCGGTCTCTCCCACCTTGTCCAACACACAGGCGATCTGCACGGTCTACCATACAAAGCCTTATATGGTGCCATCCTAATACTGGACTGGTAGCTATTGTTATATGCAAACTTTGCCAATGATAGATGATCCACCCAAGAACCCCAAAAATCAAGCACACAAGCTCTCAGCATGTCCTCCAAAATCTGAATGGTCCTCTCAGACTGACCATCGGTCTGAGGATGAAAAGCTATACTAAAAGTCAAGCTCGTCCCAAAGCCACCTGAAGACTCTGCCAAAAGTACGATGTAAAGCGCAGGTCTCGATCAGAAATAATAGCCACAGGAACTCCGTGTAGTCAGACTATCTCCTCAACATACAACCTACCCAATCTATCCACCGAGTCTCTCACTCGAATGGGAAGAAAATGTGCAGACTTCGTCAGCCTATCGATCACAACCCAAACCGCATCATGTTCCTTCGGCGATTGTGGAAGTCCTGATACAAAATTCATAGTGACGTTCTCCCACTTCCACTCAGATACAGGCAATGGCTGTAACAATCCTGCTAGTCTCTAGTGTTCCACATTCACTTGCTGACAAGTAAAGCAACGAGAAACAAATCGGATCACATCCCTCTTTATTCCCGTCCACCAGAACTGATGGCATAGATCGTGATACATCTTCGTGCCCCCCAGATGCACTGCAAGACATGAGTGATGAAACTCATGTAGCACCTCAGCACGGCACGACTCTGGCACAAATAATCACCCTGACAACCTCAGACTCTGATCTGAACTCACCACCCATCCTGTTGTATCTGTCCCACTGGCAATGCGGTCCCGTATCATCTGAGCCTCCTGATCAGTCCTTTGAGCCTCTAACACACGTGCAACTAAAGCAGGCTGTGAAGCAACTGCATATAAGGTCGCACCTCCCCTGTCTCTCGGAGACACATATCAAACTCCCCAACATCTGCAAGCATAATCTATTCTCGTATAGCCACAGAAGCTAACGAGCCATAAGACCTCCTACTGAGTGCATCATCTACAATATTTGCCTTACCCAGATGGTACTGCAAATCGAAGTCGTAGTCTTTCAACAACTCCATCCATCGTCGTTGGCGAAGATTTAAGTCCTTCTGTGAAAACAAGTACTTCAGACTCTTGTGATCAGAGAAGACCTCGAAATGCTCACCATAAAGATAGTGACGCCATGTCTTCAAGGCAAAGACCACGGCTGCCAACTCCAGATCATGTGTCGGGTAGTTCCTCTCATGTGTCGGGTAGTTCCTCTCATGTGTCTTCAACTGTCGGGATCCATAAGCTACAACCTTGCCTTTCTACATCAGAACGCAACCCAAACCCTCATTGAAGCATCGCAGTACACTGTACAACCCAAACCTCACTCAGAAATAATCAGCACTAGTGCACTGGTCAATCTCCTCTTCAGCTCCTGGAAAGCTGACTCACAAGACTCGCTCTATACAAACGTGACTCCCTTCCGCGTCAAACGCGTCATCGGTGCTGCAAGCCTAGAGAAGTCTTTCACGAACCGCTGATAATAACCTGCTAGACCTAGAAAACTGCGGATCTCAAAAACATTCTTCGGTCGCTGCCAATCCGTCACAGCATCAGTCTTCGACGAGTCCACTGATACTCCATCATTTAACACCACGTGTCCAAGGAATCTCACCTCCGTCATCCAGAACTCACACTTCTCGAACTTCGCATACAATCAATGTTCTCTCAGAAGCTGTAGGATAACATGCAGATGCTCCTTGTGCATCTCCCTCGTGAGTGAATAAACCCAAATGTCATCCACGAACACAACTACAAAACTGCCTAAATAAGAGTGGAAGACACAGTTCATCAAATCCATAAATGTAGCAGGGGCGTTTGTCAAACCGAACGGCATAACTAGAAACTCGTAGTGACAATAACGAGTCCGAAAGGCGGTCTTCGCTATGTCCTCGTCTCTGATTCTCAGTTGAGGATACCCTGACCTCAAGTTAATCTTCAAAAAGCAACGGGACCCCCTCAACTGATCAAACAAGTCGTCAATCCTCAGCATCGGATACTTGTTCTTTACCGTCACCTGGTTGAACTTCCTGTAGTCTATACACAACCGCAACGAACCATGCTTCTTCTTTACAAAGAGCGCTAGGGCTCCCCATGGCGATGTAGTCGGGCGTACAAACCCCTTATCAAGCAACTCTTGCAACTATACCTTGAGTTCTCGCAACTCAACAGGTGCAAAGCGATACGATGTCGTAGAGATAGGGGCAGCTCCCGGAACAAGATTAATGGAGAACTCCACATCTCGACTCGGTGGCAACTCATACAGATCGTCAGGAAAGACATCCGGATAGTCGCACACCACAGGGGGTAACACTCCTCGAACCCCAACTGTTTTATCCAACCTGAGCGCAGAAAAGAGAGAACCCAAAGCTCCTCGAACCCGAGCGACACCTGGCATAGACATCAGGCCCTCATCCCGATCACCCACAAAGTAGAAGCAGTCACCCTCCAGCGTACAGATCGACACTCTCCGTAGCTCACAATCTATAAAGGCACGGTAGGTAGTCAGCTAGTCCATCCCTAGGATGACATCAAACGTGGTCATGTCTAGAATGATAAAATCAAACACTAAACAACGATCGGCGACTCCTAACTCACAAGACCTACAAACTCTACTCAACACCACATTCTCACTGACAGGGGTCTCTACACTCAATGCACTACCCAGTGGGTCTATCCGTAACACCAATGCTGATGTAAAAGTATAAGAGATAAAAGAATGTCATGCTCCCGTATCGATGAGAACACTGGTCTATGATCTAAAGACTAGAAGAGTACCTCTTATCATGGCTGGAGTAGCTGCAGCATCAGGTCCAATTGGTGCCTTAGAAGCACCGGGATCAGCAAGAATATAAGCCCTGGTCTGTGGCAGTTTGGTATGTCCACCATAACCCTGAGTCAATGGTTACCTCACCGACTGCGCTAAAGCACTTCCTTCCACAAACCTAGACATCTGAGCCCTAGGCTGCTGCGGAGCCTGTCACCTCTGTACTGATGAAGCAGCTGGTGCTCCTGTCGTACCATGGGCATTCCCTTCTCTGGGACACTGTCTGCGAAAGTTTCCGGACTGACCACACCCAAAATAGATAGGTGGGTCTCTCGCCTGTAACTGGACGGGCGCTAAACTCTGAGCCTGGCCCTTCTACTGGCACTCAACTGCACGATGTCCCGGCTGTCCACATCGATAACAGATCATCCCTCTTTGCTTTGGCCTTCCTGTTGAAGCCACTGAAGGTGTAGGTACAGACGATTGCAGCTGAGACGATCCGACAAAATGAGAACTAGGTCCAGACGACCTCTGGTGCTTTTTCGCATGCCTTTGGAACTATGTATCCCCACTGCCCTGCTGGCTCCCACTCTCTCTAACCTTGCGGCTATCAGCCATCGAGTTCTCTACTCGGATAGAGGCTTCCACCAGCGTGATGTACACCTCTACATCCAAAGCTGCAACTCTATCCTTGATAGCAGGTCGAAGTCCCCTTTCAAACCTCTGAGTGCGCAACTCCTCTGTAGATACCACTTAGGTGCGAACCACGATAGATTTGCAAACTTTGCCTCATATTGGACCACGGACAGGTTCCCCTGAACAAGGGAGAGGAACTCCTGTCGGTAAGTATCCCTCGAAGATCTCGAGAAGTACTTCTCTAAGAAGACTCTCGTGAATGCAGCCCACGTGTCATCCATAGTGGTCTTGGCGAACTTCCACCACTCTCTAAGATCTTTTCACAGTTGGAACGCTGCCAATTTTACGCGCAAAACATCCTCCTCAATATCCAGAATATCGAAGATAGAGGTGGTCACTTCCAACCACTCAGTACCAACTTTGGGGTCTGGCTACCCAAAAAAGGTTGGAGGATCCAACTGCCGAAACTCCCACATAGCTACAGAAGCCCTTGGCTCAAGAACCCGCACACTAGCCCTGGTCGCTTCTGCCATAGCTCTCATAGTAGCCATCATCTCCTGGACGACATCAGTGCCCCCAACATCAGTTCCACCCACTTGTTCCTGTGGGGCAAGAATGTTTCCTTCTTCTCGAACCTGAGCATAAGCACGCCCTCTGCCACGGCCTCGACCCCGCACTCCCCGCGTGGACATAATTCTATAGGAAGCAGTATAACATGATAAGCTTTCCTACAACATACTACTACGTAACATAAACACATAATCATGCTATCACGTAGCCACATAAGATTATGAAAACACGTCTCACATACCGAGGAGAACTAATAAGACAGACTCGTTAATTTGGATAACCTATTCAGATTCCCTGCTAGAAAACACGTCAACCAAACGAGTTTCTAACTTGGCTTCCAAACTTGTTATTCCAAACACCCTGAGGCAAGACTCATCAATCCTGAGGTTCAACCTCCATACCCACATATACACAACCCTCATGCTCAGAAAGCTATTAGCATATTATAAAACAACGTTTAAACACATGCAAGCAAGCATATACAATTAACCTCACCAGGTGATTAACACATTTTTTCATGGCTCTTAGGTATTCGAACCCAGAGCTCTGGTACCAAGTTTTCATGCCCCAAAATCTGGGGTCACATGAAAATCCACCAAGCATCCATTTTATATGAAAATATAAGTTTTCATACATTGAAATCCGCATGTTGAAACCAATTGAACACCCAATAAAGTGTATCTCTCATATATAAATGACATACAGTTCCAACATGCATACAGTATATCGCCTTATGGGGTACAAAACCTGCCTTCAGGAACATGCATACCAAAAAGAAAAACTATAAAAGTCTTCTGCCACCGCGGGCACCACCAAAGCTACTCCTCATCCACAGCATCACCTGAAAATAGTTTTACAAAAAATCTCACCCGTGAGCCGAAGCCCAATAGAAACAGATAATAAGCTGTAAAGCAGAAAAATATGCAACCATACGAGTGGAAGCTAAACCCAATCACAACCCAAAAAGGTTTTTCACAAGCCTCAAGTTTTCCCATCAGACTACACAAGTCTCCCAAAATGGTTTTATTAACATAAAATCCTATTTTCATCCTTCAAATCATGCGATGCAAATATTGCAAATAACTAACCATAGTTAGGAAAAAACAGTAATCAAAAATATTGTTTCCTCACGTAATATACCATTGTGGAAAAGAAGAAGAAAGAGATCCTATGTATCGACTCCATCACAAGGGGATAGAGGTAACAACTATAGACTCATGCCATTACCTAGTTCCAGCATTACTAAAGACCTGCTAGGTAATGACAAGTTCTATAAGGAGCACCACGACGTAAAAGCTAACTTTACGGGCGATAACCCGAGGGAAAAGAGCACCCAAACCGACCTTCTTTATGGGAACTACCCCGAAGGATAACAAAGGTACCTATACTGCGCACGTTTTTGTACTTTCACCGAGGGCAACTCGTGCCAAATACCCGTCATCCCGGTACATCTAGATAATCTTCTAAAACCGAATTGTAGCATCAACTACAAACCTTTTCACAAATATACATTATACATGTATATAAATCCATCCATCAACATAGAGATCAACAAAACATTTTAAAATGTTTTCCCCAAAAACAGTTATACAACGCATGTATAAGCAAGAGATCCAATCCATGAAACCATGGAGATCAAACCAAAACATGTAAAAATATATTTTTATCAAAACGTTTTAGAAAGTGAGCCTCAACCCCAAGGGCTAGCTCCAAACCTCTTAAAACACGTTTTTCATCAACAAGCCCTCCTTTTTCTCAAAAGAAACCCTACTTTTTTCTCCAAAGGAACCACCAAAATGCCAAGGTAAATAGCCAACATTTCAGTCGACTGGACCCCACCCCAGTTGATTGAAAAATACACTGGAAAAATAACATTTTTCAACCCGAGGCACTTCATTCGACTGACCCATCGAGTCCAGTCGACTGAACCTCCCAACTCAAGATCCAGTCGACTGAACTCATGGGTTCAGTCGACTGAACTTGCCCAGAAAATGGTTTTTGCTACGGTTTTGGCCTTCAATCCTCAAACCAAGCTTCAAAAACACATGTTTTGATACCTAAAGGAACACTCGAGCCCAAGGCTATCACAAACCCACACCAGAAACATCTAATACCCACTTTCATCCAATCGAAACTCCAAAAAATAGTTTTAACCCAAAACTATATCTAAAACATAAAATCACATTTCATGCGTTTTTAAATGGTGAAACAGTATAAGATTACATATAGTACCCTTATACAGCAGTAGAATCTGAGATCCTACCTCGTTGGGTAAAAAACCTAACGCCTCGATCTACGTGCAAATTCGAGTTTCGTCGAAATCAAATTCCATCCGAATGGATGCGTAGACCACGATGCCAAAAGCAAGGATCCGCTGTTGGTTCGTCAAAAATCAAGCCCCAGGCCCCCGAGAAGTTAGAGAGAAGGCAGAGAGAAAATGGAAAAAACTTAGGAGTTAAGTTTTAAAAATATCTTTTGAAATTTTTTTTTAAAAATATCTAACTCCAGATATTTATAAACCTCTTAAATATCTTTTTTTTTTGAATTTTTCAAAATTTGCACCGTAACTCCCCGCGACCCCCGGGACCAACCCCGCATACTTAATTTAACCAAAACATGCATCAAAACTCATATAGGCATATAAAAGCAAAAATGCTAAAAAGGCGTCAAAACACCTAACATGCATATATATCAAAAATCAAACGGTACAGGGTCTCACATATATCTACCTATAATGGGTGCATTCCGTTTTGTTCCAAATGATATGGCCATGTGTGAGTTAATTATGCATTGGCATTTCATGAAGTTGATAAATAAAATGTGATTTATGAGAAATTGCGTGTTGAAATTTATGATTGTAGTTGAATTGAAAAGAAATGATTGAATACTAAAATAGAACTTGATTGGAAATGAAATGGGAAGTTTAAAATGTGAAATTTGAAAAGAGGTATTATGTGAAAATATTTGGGGAGAGGAACCAGTTGTGGGTTGGACTCCCAGATTGTGAAAATGAAGTTTTTGAATGACTAATAAACCGTATGGATTGATGTGGATTAAGTTAGGCTAACGGCTCCGCGGTGAAAGACCGAAAACTTGCGCAAGATGGGGACCACATGCCCACGGGTTAGCCCCCGAAATGTGGTGTTGTGTCGTGGTAAGTTATAGAGTTATCTATTACCCAATGGCTTCATGTAGTCTATTAGAAATTAATAGGAAAGAATTTCTATAAGCTGCACCCGACACTTGTTCATTAGATGTGATACGATTTTGTGATAAATCGGATAATGAAATTGTGACACGATTTTTTTTTGTGAAAAAATGGATAATGATATGGATAATATGAATGGATAAATGAGAACACATTGGTGTGCGTGGGTGTGTGCTTGTGGAGGAATAATGAATTGGTGAAAATTTACATTTTTACCTCGGTTGCATCCATCACACCTCACAAATCATGTGACGCCCCGAAACTCGGAGACATCTAGAGCGACAATTAACTAATAGGGCTACGAAAATTAAATAATGATAATACCTATGTGTGCCAAAAAGCAAATATTATAGAGTTATATAGTACAGACCCAACTAAAATCTTTTTGGAGTACATCGAATAATACAAGAAATAGATGGATAACAACAAAGCTCGTACTACGTGGCCGAGAAAGCTTGGGATGAAAGTAAGAAACTGTAGCATCCCGAACCCCGGGAACCCGTGAACTCAACCCTAGTTCTTAAAACAACCATAAAACAAACATGTCACAAAGGCTAAAAAAAATTCCTAACTTTCAAGAGTCCATTTACAACACTTATATTATTATTACAATCATCCACTTTATTTTCTATACAACCATAATGCAAATACAAAGAAATACTAGATCTTTCTTCTAGTCTTTTTTTCACATGCGTCCTCCGCTTTGATATCGCCTCGAATCCTCAAAACCTGAAATGGTTTTATAAATATATACGTGAGCCGAAACTCGTAGAATAAAGACTAATCAAGTGTTATGCATGATTTGTGAGGTGCGATGGGTGCAATCGAAGTAAATGCAAGTTTCACCAATTTTTTTTTCCCACGCACACACTCACGCACCCCCATTTGTTCTTTTCAAAAACCCATTTTAAAACATTCATTTTTTTTCACATAAAACCGCATTAATTTCTCATCATCTAGTTTTTCGCAAAAATCATATCACATTATAAATCGGCATCGGGTGCAGCTTATAGAAATCCCTCCCTATTACTTTTCAATAGGCTACTCAAATCCATTGGATAATAGATAGCTCTATAACTCACTACAACGCAATCACAACTAATGAACCGGTATCGGGCACAACTTATAGAAACCACTCCCTATTTCCCTAATAGGCTACGCGAAGCCATTGGGTAATAGATAGCTCTATAACTTACCACAACACAATACCACGTTTCGGGAGCTAACCCGTGGGCACGTGGTCCCCATCTTGCGCAAGTTTTCGGTCTTTCACCGCGGACCCACCAGGCCAACTTAAATCACATCCGTCCATACGGTTCATTATTTGTTTATAACATTTAATTTCGCAAACCCGGGAGTCTAACCCATAACTGTTTCCTCTCCCAATAATTTTTACACTTTATTATTTGATACACATATCAAATTTCCTTTTTCATTTTTCTCATCAAATTCCATTTGAGCATTCAAAATTTCTTTTCATGCCATATGCATCATAACCCCAATATATTATGTCTCATATATCACATCTCATTTACCCATTTCATATAATATCAACGCAAAGCTTATCCAATAGAAATCATATCATTTAAAGAAAGGATGCACCCATCATATGCATATATAAATGCATTAGAAATTCATATTCCTTTCCAAAACTAGGGGTTTTAAGAAACAATTATACTAAACCACATTTCTCAAAGACCCATTTTTGTAAACCAATATCCATCAAAACTTATTTAAACCAACACGATTCAAAACGAAAACAAATTATGAGTTCAAAGCCTTCTTAAATACGCCCAACCGAGGGTTTAACTAATGTAATAGAGTAATCCAAAAGCTAGGTTTAAAGTTCCTAAAAGTTAAACCTTTAAGCAAAACATCAAAAATTCTGGAAAATAACCAGATCGATTGATCGGTGAAGGGACCGATCGATCGGTCTCTTGCCTGCACAAGAGTACCGAGAGCATCAAAAGACCGCTCGATAGACCGATCGATTGGTCCATCGAGCCGTCCTGCTCCAGGCCTTCTTCAAGCCAAAAACTTGATTTTTTTATTACTAACAAGCTTTTTAGCACCTTCTTAAAACATTTTAGATAAGAATCAACCTTTAAAAAGGAAGAAAAATGGTTCCAAAATCTCCCTCAGGGAGCAAAAGTTTATGTGGAGCAAAAACCATCTAAAAACCCTTTGTACAATATTTTCTTAAAACCGTAATTAAGCATTTCTTAAAAACCCCAAAGTTCTCAAAGTAATCTATTCTTATTTCAAAACCTCATCTCATCATCTCATTCAACATTTCAACTCAAACATCGAATTTATAAGAAAAATCTAAATCTTTATTTCTCAACATTTTAATTCAAGTACCAATTTTACTTAACTACCTCACAAAAACCTTCAAAATCTCTTCTCATTTTTATCAACCTCATAGCTTTTCATCAACAACTCATATTCATCAAATAACCAACGATA
>JAULJZ010086562.1:0-12457 GCA_032270985.1 Heliamphora pulchella
AAGTATATCGATGATATCCTTACTCGTTTTAGCATGCAGGATTCCAAGAAAGGGTTTCTCCCTTTCAGGCATAGAATTACTCTATCCAAGGATCAGTGTCCTAAGACACCTGATGAGATAGAGAAGATGAAGGCGATTTCTTATGCTTCGACAGTAGAAAGCCTCATGTATGCTATGTTTTGCACTAAACCCGATATATGCTTTGTCGTTGGCATGGCTAGCAGATATCAGTCTAACCAAGGGAAAGAGCATTGGTCTGCGATAAAGAATATTATATCAAGTACCTAAAAAGGATTAAGGAATATATGTTAATTTACCAAGCAGATAGTCTAGTATATTTGGATTACACAGACTCAGATTTCTAGTCTGACAAGGATTCTCATAACCTCAGGATATGTGTTTATCTTAGGAGGTGGAGCTATAAGCTAGAGAAGAATCAAGCAATTTTGCATTGTTGATTCCACCATAGAGGCCGAGTATGTGACATCTTCTGATGCAGCCAAAGAGGCTGTTTGACTTAGGAACTTTCTGTTGGATCTAGAGGTGGTCCCTTCAGTTCAGTCGGCAATTACACTTTTTTTGTGGCAATAGTAGAACGATTACAAACCCGAATGAACCAAGGGTCCACAAAAAAGGAAAGCACATTGAGCGTAAGTATCACCTGATACGAGAAATTGTACAGAGATGTGATGTTGTTGTGATCAAGATTGCATCTGAAGATAATATTGCAAATCATTTTACAAAAAACGTACCGTTTAAGACTTTTAATAATCATGTAAAGAGTATGAGAGTCAGATGTATGGCAGTATGATTTTGAGTATAAGTGGGAGATTGTTAGGGTTGGTATACTAAAAATCGTGTTTTTGGTATTTAATTTTATTTTTTAAATAAAATTAATTTTTTATTTTATAAGAATCTTTATGAGTAATATATATATATCATTTCTTTAATATTCTGTATGGATGTTCTTTATTCTGTATAGTATTTAGTCTGGTATGTAGAATACGGCTTGCACACAGAAGATCAAATTTTAGGTTCTTACAGAATATAAGTTTTATACTCAGAGTTTAGATGAAAATAAATATACCATTGGTACGACTGTAGTACAGAATTTTAGTAGGCCTGTCGGAATAATAGTATCGGCTATTATTCCAACTCATTATGCAAGTACACTTTATGTGTATTGAATGGGATACATTGAGATAATTAATTTTATACTGACTATATAAATTAACTCACACTCTAATATTATTATGAATAGTACTTATACTCTTGTAACGTCTCGTCCTCCGAGCACGTCGGGACATACATAAATATAAATATAGGGATGTACTTGCCATACATTCATTTCTACATACGTTAGTTATTAAATCATAAATGAGTTCTGAACCATTTCAAATTACATAACTATTATAGTTTCACCAAGAAATTTCAAAAAATTCGCTAAGCACGGGAAAAACTAAATAAAAGAACAAAAGCAGAGATCTTGACTCTCCAAAATGCATCAGCAGGATCTAGGTGCTCTTGGAACTCACCATGTTCTTCCAACTCTTCTTCTCCCGTGGGGATGACTTCCTCCAAGAACTCCACCTCACCTGTGACACGAATGCCATGCGCTAAGACCCAAAAACAAAATACTCTAACCTTCTAACTAATCTTACGACACAAAATTCACCACAACACACCATATAACACCCAGTACAGTTTATAGTTAAGGAGACAAATAAATTTATGATAGGATAATAGATAGGTCAATAAACATTTGCATATGAGATGCCGTGTATGTAATGCAGATGCCCAACCCAACATGCACCCAAATTATAACAGGAATTCCACACCGAGAATCACCAGAGTAAACTTTTACTGATATTTGATCACCAAAGCCATCATCGTGCCTCGTTGTGAATAATAATCGCATCGCCGGGCGTCATGCCACAGCTATTTTACTCAATGAAAACGGCATGGGGTTCGCGCCATACTCTAAGCCAACAATATTCAATAAATCATTTCAAACACCGAGGACGCACCCAGGGTGTATAAACCAAATCTGTAACACTGGGGACGCACCCAGGCTGTACAAGGGGAATTCATCCCAAGCGGTTTGTCCCACCTTAAGATTCGTGATGCCTTTATCGGTGTCATCTCAAAAGTTTAAGCTATCAAAATCAAAATGCTAGCGACGAACCTAAGGTGTCGAACAATATCCATAAACCATTTCAAAGATTGGGGATCCACCCAGGGTGTATAAACCAAAATATTTTCAAAAATGGCAACCGGAGACGCCCTGGATTTAGAATTAAGAAAGACAATCTCAATACAGCCCATCCCAACAACAGTTTGCACATATGGACTCTAATAACCCAGGATACAAATGACAATGCTCATAATGTGTACCATCGATCTCAAGTGCAATAATTTATAGCATGGCATCAACTAGCATGGCAAGGTTCAAAGTACAACGCCCAAGCATAAGATACAAGTATGTGAAGTACAAGCTACAATTCTCGAGATATGATTCAACATGATCGCATGAATTCTAAATCATTATACATTCATTTAGAAACACTAATCAACTAATTCAAATCAAATATCATATAAAAACTCGGGTCTCATAGTAAAATGTACTCAAACATGCACTTAGCAACTTTTAAGGACAAAAATCAAGTATTAAATTAAAAGGGCCGACAAGATTTTAGGGTATCTAAACTTGGAATCAAATTATAATTTTTAAACACTATTTAGATAAAAAAATATTTTTTACGACTCTCATGTTTAACACCAAGACCAAAACCTAAGGTAAAAGGGTGAACAAAACATCATAAGTAAAAACAGTTCAGCACTTTTTTCAAAATTTTACCAAATACATGCTTCTGTTGGTCTCGAATTTGAGGTATCATATCAAGTCCAAATGAGCCCATTTTTGAGTATGTTCTATTTCTACAAGTCCCCTACAAGTTTTATATTTAGAGATAAGGGTATTTTTTTGAAACAAGGTAGACGATTTGGTCATTTTAGAAAGCAGGTTCTATCAGCCGCCAAAACTCAGCAGAACTGATTTTGAACAGAGGCATTGAAACGGTTTTGGCGTAACATCCCGAGACTTTAAGGTCTGATTTTTGGGCATCAAGTAATTCAACATGTTAGCTACAATGTTCATGTAGACCACTGTTGGAATAGGTCAATAAAAATAGAGAGTTTTGTCTATATAAAAATATGTGATAGAAGTGTCCCTTGAGAACTAAAACTCAAAAGAGACTTTCAAAGTGGTTTTGACCTATAAAAACTCAATATTTTGTGCTCATTTCTTGTGGGTAGATAGATATACATGTTATCTACAACTTGAATGTTTTAACCAAAGTTCTGAATCCATTTTAAACTAGGGTTTTCAAGTCGGTAGTGTTGACAAGTCAAAAATGACACATTTTGGTAAAACTGCAATATCTCGAGTTTTATTTATGCAAATAAGTTGAAACCAACATTGGATGAATGATAACACAAAAATATAGATCTGAACATAATAAATATCTTTAGATCAAGTTTCTACATTGAGTTATGACATTTCGAAGGTTACGACATAAGCATCTATGTTCTCAAATATCAAGTCTCTTAGGGTCCAAGTCTTCTACTTATGTCATGTCAAGTTTTTGTTCTATTTCTTTGCATGCTTGTATTTTAGACATTAATATCAAGCCTCAATCACACTAAGAAGTCATGAAACTCAAAGATAGCAACATACAACAACATCTCATATCACCCATAAACATTACAGCCCCAAATTTCTAACTACGACGCCTTTTTCAGTTTGATCTCGGTTCTCGATTCTTAGAGTGTTTAAAGGGATGTGTTGGGGGATATTTTGAGGGATATTAGACATAAAATTTAGAAATTTTACTTACTTGTTTGAGAGATCAAAGGAGGGTGGATGATAGATTTGGACTTAACTTTCGAAAATCTCCTTGATTTCTTTCTTTTTTCTACATTTTTCTTCCTCAAACTCACCTTAACACTCAAGATCAAAGAGTTGCTGGTTTCTCTCCCTCACATAGCCAAAAATATCATATAGATAAGAGGGTTTTTGGCTTCCTTTATATAAGCAAAGGCTAGGGGGCATAGGAGAAACAAAAAGTACCAAAAAAGACCTTTTTTTCATTTTAATTAATGAGATGTGAGATGATTTGAATTGATTCTACTTTTGAGAGCTAAAAATCAGACATGGAAAAGATAAATATAGCTAGGGGTCAGTTTGGGAGACAAAAACGTTATCCTCCATCAATCAAGGGATTTTTCTCGATTTTCGTGCCCATATTGTGCAAGAAAATGCATTAAAAGTTAATTTGATGTATCTTTTTGGTATTTTTTTCTATTGAGACCTAATATTTTAGTATGTTTATGAGAAATATAGTATTATCTTGTATTATCATAGTTATCATAGCAATTGATTAAATAGATGTAATTTTTTAAATCAAATTAAGTTATTTTAGCAATATATGACTTTTTGAATTATTTTGTTGTGTATGAACTTTAATAATGATTTGTTTACTTTTCTGGACCTATAACACTATATTATTATGTATATTACTTGTTCAACAAGTATTTGATCATCATAATACTTAATTTAGTACCTTTCTCAACATTTAAAGCTAAAAAAAGCAAAAAGTCACTTTTTGGCACTCTTCCCAAGAAGGTCGGCTACTAAGGGATATTTTTGTCATTTTTAATGTTATTTTGTCTTTTGCTACTTATTTGTACTTAAATTCTTGATTTAGAATATCCATGTGTTAAAATATGAATTTTTAATATTTTTTGCTGTATTAGGGGTAAAACGGTTATTTTACCCTATTTATGAGAATTTTTTATTTTTAATTTATTATTTTATGATATTTACTTCATTTAAAATGTTAGGAAACTCTTCGAATGCTAGGGTTTTATTGCTTGTGTTTTGGACCTTTCAAGGGTTTTCGGGCCAAATTTAGAGTTTTCGATTCAAGTTAAGGTTTTGAACCTCCTCTGTATTCTATGGTCTCATGGACTATCCATCACTAATACTAGAGTCTGAGTCGGGTCGTTACAATCTATCCCCTAAAAATAAATTTCTTTCCCAAAATTTTGTATCGTGCCTCAATATGCGAATAACTGGGGATGACTTGCCCTCATCGCTTTCTCTCGTTCTGAGGTTGATTCTTCAATTCTGTTGTGATTCCAAATAACTCGAACAAGTGGGATAGTCTTTCCTCTAAGAACCTTGTCACATTGATCGATTATCCTTACGGGATGTTCTTCGAAAGTAACGTCCTCATCGACACGGAGTTCCTTCTAATCTAAAATGTGAGCAGGATTAGGTTCATACTTTCTCAACATTAACACATGAAAAACGTTATGAACACTGGCAAGTTGCGGTGGTAGTGCCAAACGATATGCTACTTCTCCAATTTTTGCCAAAATCTCGAACGGTCCAATGTACCTTGGAGTTAGTTTTCCTTTTTGGTCGAAATGCATAACTCCTCATCGTGGTTGGATCTTCAGGAATATATGATCTCCTACTTCAAATTGTAGCGGTCTCCATCACTGATCGGCGTAACTCTTTTGTCTGCTCGGAGCGATGGCTAATCGTTGCTGAATCAGTCGGATCTTCTTGGTAGTCTCTTGTATAAGATCTAGTCCAAAAAGTGCATTCTCTCCTGCTTCAATCCAACAAATTGGTGAACGACACGGTCTTCCGTAAAGAGCTTCATATGGCAGCATGCCAATACTGAACTAGTACCTGTAGTTATAAGCGAACTCGACCAACGGTAGGCGCTTTTCCCAATGTCCCTTGAAATCCATGACGTAAGCTCTAAGCATGTCTTCTAACGTTTGAATTGTGCATTCAGATTGTCCGTCAGTTTGTAGATGAGAAGCCGTGCTGAAACAAAGCTCCGTTCCCAAAGAAACTTGTAGGCTTTGCCAGAATCACGAGGTGAAACGCGGGTCTCGATCTGATACGATAGATAACAGAACTCTGTGAAGACGAACGATTTCCCGAACGTATTTCTGACTCAGGTTTTCCAATTTTTTGGGTCGTCCGAACAGGTAGCAAATTTGCTGACTTTATGAGACGATCCACGATTACCCAGATAGAGTTGTATCCGGCTGGTGACCTTGGTAGTCCAGAGACAAAGTCCATAGTGATGTGGTCCCATTTCCATTGAGGTATATCCAAGGCTTGAAAGGTTCCTCCGGGTCTTTGATGCTCGGCCTTCACTTGCTGACATGTAAGGCATTTGGCTACGAAGTTTTCTACATCCTTTTTCATGTCATTCCACTAATAGTACCTCTTCAAATCTTCATACATCTTTGTTCCTCCGAGGTGGACCGCAAAGAGTGATTGATGATGCTCCTTCAGGATGTCTCTCCTTAGATCCTCGACATTCGGTACGAAAAGCCTACCTAGGTATGTCAGATGTCCGTGTTTGTTGACTACCCAACCTGGTTTCAATTCCTCCGAGATAAGACGCCTTTGAATAAACTCAGACTCCTGGTCATACTTTTCGGCATTCACGATTTGCTGACGAAGATTTGTCGTTACCACAGTTAGACAAAAATAATTCCCATCTCCTAATTCTGACGATTGGAGTCGATATTCGTTGAGCGTTCCCATCATGTTCCATTCCCCTACCGCTATACCATCCAATGTGCTCTTTATCCTCCGACTAAAGGCATCAGCCACCACATTCGCTTTACCCGGGTGATAGTCTAAAGTGAACTGATAGTCCTCCAAGTATTCCATCCACCGGCGTTGTCTTATGTTGAGGTCCTACTGGGAGAATAGGTACTTTAGACTTTTGTGGTCCGAGAATAGTTTGAACTGTTATCTGTAAAGATAGTGCCTCCAAAACTTTAGTGGTAATACCACGGCTACAAGCTCTAGGTCGTGAGTAGGATAGTTTTGCTCGTGAGGTTTCAACTGTCTTGACCCATAGGTTACTACCTTACCGTTTTGTATCAGCACGCATCCTAAGCCTTCCTTAGACGCATCGCAATACACTGTATATCTAACCTCTCTTTCAGGTATGATTAGGATAGGAGCGCTAGTCAAGCTTTTCTTAAGCTCCTGAAAAGCCGTCTCACACTTATCGTACCATTTAAACTTCACTCCCTTCTGTGTTAATCTTGACATTGGTCACGCTAGTTTAGAGAAATCTTGGATAAACCTTCGATAATATCTAGCTAGTCCCAGGAAACTACGAATTTCAAAGACGTTCTTAAGTGGCTTCCAATCCAAAACGGCTTCCACTTTGGCTAGATCCACACCTATCCCTTCTTTAGAAACCACGTGTCCTAAAAACTTCACTTCATGTAACCAAAATTTGCACTTGCTTTCCTTTGCATAGAGTTGTGAATCCCTTAGTTTCTGCAAAACAATCCTTAAATGTTGCTCATGTTCTTCCTCAGTTCTTAAATATACCAAGATGTCGTCTATAAAAATTACTACAAACTGGGCGAGGTAGGGCTGAAAAAGTCTGTTCATCAAACTCATGAAAACTCCTGGGGCATTCAACAATCCAAAAGGCATCACCATGAACTCATAGTGTCCATATCGTGTTTTAAAGGCTGTCTTTGGAATATCTTCCTCTTTAACTCAGAGTTGGTGATAGCCTGAGCGTAGATCAATCTCTGAGAATAGGCTGACCCTCAAAGCTGGTCAAAGAGATCGTCTATGTGGGGTAAAGGGTATCGATTCTTGATCGTTACTTTGTTCAACTGATGGTAGTCGAAGCAAAGACGTAAGGTTCCATCCTTCTTCTTGGTAAATAATGCTAGTGCTCCCCACGATAATGTACTTGGACGAGTAAAACCCTTACTGAGCAATTCTTGAAGTTAGTCCTTTAACTCTCTTAGCTCGGTGGGAGCCATCCGATGTGCTGCGATCGAAATCGGTGCAGTTCCAAGTTGGAGCTCTATCGAAAACTCAACCTGACGGTGTGGGGGTAATCTAGGTAGTTCTTTTAGGAATACATCTTCATATTAACATAGGACTTGTGGTAACTCAGGGGTTGATGAGACGTTTATACTGGAAAGCAGGCAAGTTAATCTTCCTACAAAGTTATTCGATTCGCGCTCTTTCACACTACTCGGGGTTAAGATTTCGCGTCAGTCTCCTTAAATTTGCATGGTAGTGCCATCCTCTGCTTGTGCCTATATTTTCTTCTTTCGACAATTCACGATAACGTGATGTCCAGAGAGCCAATCAATTCCAAGGATCACGTCGTACCCGTTAAAGTCCATTATTCGTAGGTCGCAAATCATAAGGGTATCGGTTACTTGCAACGTACACGCGCTACAAACGGAATCTACTCGTGCTAAACTTCCTAAGGGTGTGATAACGCTTAGGGTTTGGTCTAGGGCCTCAGGTTCCAAGAACAAAGATTTCATGCAGGTTAAAGATATAAAGGAATGGGATGCTCCAGAATCAAATAACACTTTCACTAAGGTATTAAACAATACGAACATACCTTGTATGACCTAGGTGTCTTCCTCTTCCTCTTCTTCTTGCAGGGCAAAGATGCGTGCTCCTATAGGCCGGTTCCCATTGTTGTTCCTGGTGTTCCTGCTCCTTATCCCATTGTTTGAACCTCCCTGGGGTTTCTGATTTCCGTTATGAGGTGGCCTTCTCCTTCCATTTTTGTGGGATAGTTGCTGGCCTATCCACTTGAACGGGCTGTGAGTATATCGGTAATAGATTCTGGGGTTGCCTCCATTATTGGGGTTAGTTATTTTGATTCCTCTATTTCAGTCGTGGACAGCCCGCCTTCTTATGTCCTGGTTATTGACGTTTGAGCATACCACAAATGTTGCAGATGGATTCCTTGATTGCCCTTGTCTATACTCCTAATAGTACAACTTCTTAGGAATAAACACTCTATTACTCCCCACAGGCCCTCTAGAGCTGGTACTTCTCTTTTTTTGGTTCCAAATCTTCCTTGAATCAGCCAGATCGAATTCAGTGAGCAAAGCGGCCCAAACTACTTAAGTGTATGTAGGGAGCTGCAGGCAAATCACCCTGGTTCAAATAGATGGCTAAAGACCCCATTTAATCGTTCGCACCTTAGATTCCTCATCAGGTACTAGGGTTGCGGCAAAGCGACTTAACTTCTCGAAACGATTCACATATTGCGTTACTGTCATCGATCCTTGTTTAAGATATAAGAACTCACGAACTTGTCCTTAACAGAAGGGGGTTGAGAAATACTTTTCCAAGAATAAGCCCTCAAACTGGTCCCAAGCTAGAGCTGCTACGTCCTATGTGTTGTTGATTAAGGACCACAAATGATCCCCTTCTCCTTCTAGTAGGTGTGCCGCTAAGGTTACGCGGTCTGCTCCGTCCTGGACTCCCATAGAATTAAACAACTTCTTAACCGCCCTCAGCCACTCTTCTGCTTTCCTAGGTTCTGTTCCTCCTCTGAACGTCGGGGCTCACTGTCTACCCATCTCAGATAAGAACCACGCTCGGTCACGTACGATAGGACGGCTGATGCTAGCAACTAGTTCTCGCAACACTTAGGCTAATTCCGACACTTTGTTGTCTATGGATTCGTTAGCTTATCGAGGATTTAGTCATCTACCAGCCATCCTAAAAAATAAAATAGTGTTATGGTCTTGCAAATTATTTCAGTTCTTGATTATTTCTCGTGTTTTGAGATCTTGTGGAGTTAATATAGGGTTACAAAATTACTTATAGAGATTTAACAGTAACGTTTTCATTTCATCTCAATTCATAATTGGTACAAGATTTTTTTTCAAGTAGTTTGCAAAATATGCATACAACACTCAAACAATTACAATACTTAAACAAAAGAGAAATACAATGCCTACACACTAAGGCTTAAGCAAAGAGATGCGGGTAGAAATGTCAGACAATCGCCTCGCGTTCCCATGTTGTGTCGTATATGTTAAATCTGCGCCATAGCACCTCGACATGCCAAGCATTGGTTTGTCCCATCCTCATCTTGTTTGTTATCGCTGTTGGAACCTCCTGGTATATCTTCGAGTTGTCAAAGTCGATGATCGGGTCAAGTGGATCGATGATTCCTCTTTTGTCCTTTGGTCTCTAGCGCTGCATCCATTTCGCAGTCAGCATGTCTCCAAGTCGGGCCTTAAACCCTGGGGGAAAATCTAAATGGTAGAGCGTTCTGCTATACTTCTCAAGCACTCACCCAGGTCCTACGAAACAAGGAAAGGTCTCATGTTTCCTCCACAAGCACATCTTGTCTAGGGAGATTTTGGCGTACACCCTTTCTCCCACGCGATACCCTCGGTTGTCCTGATGACCAAAGTATATAGCAGCATCGACAACCTCATCCTCATCAGACTCAGGTGCATGTGCTTCAAGCTTGTCGTACTGGAAAGCAATGGCTCCTTCTTCATCCTCGTCCTCATTCTCGTCTTCGTCTTCACTGTCCGCATCGTAGTTGGCCTCATCCTCGCCTTCACCGGCCTTTTCTTCTTCGTTACCCTGCCACTATCCCAGAAAAAATCACGCTAAGGGGACAGCTTCAATTGGTTCTTGTTCCTCCACGGGCACTTCTTTCGGGTCTTCTTCTGGATCTGAATCCTCTGGGTCCTACGCCTACCATGGTTCTCCTGCTAGTTTGGCGTTTGATGCCATCCTACTAGAAAGAGAAACTTAAGGTAAGGATTTTAAATTGTTAAAATTATAAGTGATAAGTTAACAATACAGACTTTCTATAGAGAATCTTTGCTACAGAACTCGTGGTCTCCCATAACCCAAGGACTGAAGGTTCATTAAACTTAAACTCTAATACCAACTGTGATGTCCCGTCCTCCGAGCACGTTGGGACATACATAAATATAAATATAGGTATATGCTAGCCATACATTCATATCTACATACATTAGTCATTACATCATAAATGAGTTCTGAACCATTCAAAATTACATAACTATTATAGTTTCACCAAGAAATTTTAAAAATTTCGCTAAGCACGAAAAAACTGAATATAAGAACAAAAGCAAAGATCTTGACTCTTCAAAATACATCAGCGGGATCCATGTGCTCTTGAAACTCACCATGTTCTTCTAACTCTTCTTCTCCTTCAAGGATGACTTCCTATAAGAACTCCTCATCAAATGTGGCATTAATGCCATAAGCCAAGATTCAGAAGCATAAAATTTACCACAACACATACCATTTAACATCCAGTACAGTTTATAACCAAGGAGACAGACAAATTTATGACAGGATAGCAGATAAGTCAATAAACATGCACATATGAGATGCCGTATATGTAATGCAGATGCCCAACCCAACATGCACTCAAATTATAACAGGAATTTCACACCGAAAATTACCAAATTAGACTTTTATAGGTATTTGATCACCAAAGCCATCATCGCGCCTCGTTGCGAATAGTAACCGCTATTGGAGGCAAAACTGCCAATATCATGATTTTTGCAAACAATTTTTTGTAAGATATTAACTGGATGGAAAAATGCCGAAACGGGCTCCAAATAAAACTTTTGATGATAAATTACTCAAAATAAAACCCGTGTAATCAAAGTTAATTTAGAAGAATAACTTTTATCGATCGATTCTTCAATTACGATTTGATTCCGAGCTGAAGCTCCTGTCAGATTTTCTACTGTATTCCCTTATGCGATCCTCGAACGTAATGTGGGCTATGGACTATCGAGAACTCATACCGACAGAACCCATATATATTTAGTCTTGAAAGACAAGTTATGATATATCAATCTAAAACTGATTCAGCTTACCCACATATATATAGGGTTACAGCATAGACCTAGGGAGTAATTATGAGTAAGACTTCTAATATAACACAGATATCTACCAACGGTTTCTGCAATTATGAAAAGATGCAGTGATTTCTACATTTTTTATAAAACACTGAATTATAGTTCACACCACTAAAGAACTATAATTGTACTCTGAACCATAATCTCAAGACCTTCTTACATTGAGCTCCTATTATTAAATACTTACCATTTTTTCCACGTTAAAATTCTCGATACCTGTCAATTAAATTCAATTACTAATAATTTAATTTAATCGGTATCTTGATATTCGTTAAGCCCTTCCTCTTAATTTATTTGACTGCTGGATAATCAAATCCACCTGCAGGATTTGGCCCAGTCAAAACTTATAAGCTTCCTTAATGGGGTATCATCAATCCCGATCTTTCGGGACGAGAATTCCGTCAATAATTAATACTTGTCATATAAATAATACCGCTACCTAACTCACCGGGAATATAAATCCATATAAGATTGCACCTTCTAATAAATCAAAACAACGAATATTAAATATATGCAAATCAATAATTATTTTAGAATTAAGAGGATAATCACTATTTATAATAATCTTAGGGTGTGAATTAATTTATATAGTTAGTATAAAATTAATTACCCAAAATGTTCCGTTCAATACACACAAAGTGTA
>JAULJZ010086573.1:0-12457 GCA_032270985.1 Heliamphora pulchella
TTAACACCAAGGCTTGGGGTAAATGAGAAAAGGACTTATAAGGATAAAGTTGCGGGGTTTTAATGGTATCTCTCGAGATGATATCTAAAACATCCCCTAGTACGTACTCCTATCTACCCCCCTTAAAATAAGGTAACTTGTTGCATGAATCTACGATCTTCGATCTCAATGCTTTTCCTCGTCTTTTGCATGTAGATTCCTTATTGTTCCCAAACCTGGTAACGTCCTAACACGACTCGCTATAAGACTCAAGCGTAGAAGATTTTAGTTCTTATAATGTATAGATGATAATTATTATTAATACAACACATCCTATAGAGCTCCAACGTGACAGAATGCATGTTTCCCATAACCCAAGGCCTAAAGGTTCACTAAACCTAAGCTCTGATACCAACTGTGGCGCCCCGCCCTCCGGGCACGTCAGGACATACATAAATATAAATAAAGGAATATTCTAGCCATTCATTTATATTTACATTCGTTAGTTATTACATCATAAGAGAGTTCTGAACCGTTCAAAAGTACTTAATTATTACAGTTTCACCAAGAAATTTCAAGAATTACACTAAGCGCAAGAGAACTGAATACAAGCACAAAAACAGAGGTCTCGACTCCTCAGAATGCATCAGCGAAATCCACATGCTCTTGAAACTCATCCTGTTCTTTAAACTTTTCTTCTCCCTCTGGGATAACTTCCTCTAAGAACTCTTCCTTACCTGTGGCACGAATGCCATGAGCCAAGGCCCAGAAACAAAATACTCTAACCTTCTAACTAATCTCATGGCACAAAATTTATCGCAGCACATACCATAAAACACCCAGTACAATTTATGGTCAAGGAGACAGACAAATTTATGACATGATAGCGGATAAGTCAATAAACATATGCATATGAGATGCCGTGTATGGAATGCAGATGCCTAACCCAACATGTACCCAGATTATAACAGGAATTCCACGCTGAGAATCACCAGAGTAGACTTGATGGGACTTGATCACCAAAGCCATCATCACGGCTCGTTGCGAATAGTAAATGCATCACCAAGCTTCATGCCACGGCTGTTTCACTCAATGGCAATGGCGTGGGGGCCGGTCTACCAATTATCAGCCACCCTTATCCAGGCCGACAATTTCCACCTTAAGATGCGTGATGCCTTCCCTGGTATCAACCCAAAGTCTAAGAGAATTCAAGAGACATTCACATTATACAAAGTACGAAGATGAGGGATTTAGAACCGTCATAATTGGGCTCTCCCCAAAATTACCACCATAGTGGGATTAGGTCCGCGGAATTAGGCTCTCTCCGAATTTACCCAAAGTCCAAGCTATCGAAATCAGAATCCAATCGACGAACTCATGGTGCCCAACAATATCCATAAACCATTACAAACACCGAGGATGAACCCAGGGTGTATAAACTAATTTTGTAACACTGGGGACGAGCCCAGGGTGTACAAGGGGAATATATCCCAAAATATTTACAAAAATAGCAACTAGGGACGCCCTAAATTTAGAACCAAGAAGAACAATCTCAATATAGCCCATCCCAACAACGGTTTGCACAGATGGACTCCAATATGCCAAGATGCAAGTGAAGATGCTCATAATGTGTACCATCGATCTCAAGTGAAACAATTTATAACGTGGTATCAACTAGCGTGACAATATTTATGGTACAACGCACAAAG
This sequence comes from Heliamphora pulchella, assembly GCA_032270985.1. Taxonomy (NCBI): domain Eukaryota; kingdom Viridiplantae; phylum Streptophyta; class Magnoliopsida; order Ericales; family Sarraceniaceae; genus Heliamphora; species Heliamphora pulchella. Next base: position 1,689 of record JAULJZ010086573.1, read on the forward strand.
CATACAGTACAAGTATGTGAAGAATAGGCTACAATTCTCATGGTATGATTCAACATGATATCATGAGTTCTAAATCATCATACATTCACTTAAAACACTAATCAACTAATTCAAATCAAACATCATACAAAAACTCGGGTCTCATAGGGAAGGGTACTCAAACATACACTTAACAAATTTTAAGGCCAAAAGTCAAGTATTAATTTAAAAGGGCTAACAAGATTTTGGGGTATCTAGACATGGAATCAACCTATGATTTTTATACACCATTTAGATAAAAATAATTTCTACAACTCTCATATTTAACACCAAGGCCAAAACCTAAGGCAAATGGGTGAACAATTCATCTTAAGCAAAAACAGTTCAGCACTTTTCTTAGGATTTTACCAAAAACATGCTTCTGTTGGTCTCGGTTTTGGAGTATCATATCAAGTCCAAATGAGCCCATTATTAAGTATGTTCTAGTTCAACAAGTGCCCTACAAGTTTCATGTGTAAAAATAAGGGTAATTGTTTGTAACAAGTAAGATTTTTTGGTCATTTTAGAAAATAGGTTCTGTCAGCCGCCAAAACTCAGCAGAGCCGGTTTTGGACAGAGGGTTTGAAACGATTTTGGGGTATCATCCTGAGTCTTTAAGGTCTGATTTTGTGGCATCAAGTACTTCAATATGTTAGCTACAATTTTCATGTAGACCACTTTTGGAATAGGTCACTCAACATAGAGGTTTTGAGTTATATAAAAATATGTAACAGAATATTCTTTGGGGGCTGAAACTCAACAGAGACTTTCAAAGGGGTTTTAACCTATCAAAACATAATATTTTGTTCTCACTTTTGGTTGTTATATATATATATATATATATATATATATATATATATATGTTATCTACAACTTTCATGTTTTGACCAAAGTTCGGATCTTATTGTAAAATAGGGTTACCAAGTCGGTAGTGTTAACTAGTTGAAAAATGGCATACTTTGGTAAAATTACAATATCTTGAGTTCTGCTGGTTATGCAAATGAGTTGAAACTAACTTTGAATGAAAGATAACATAAAACGATAAATTTGGACATAAAGAACATGCTTAGATCAATTTTTTACATTGAGTTATGTCATTTCAAAGCTCAGGGCAGAAATATCAAAGTTCTCAAATATTAAGCCTCTTAGGGTTCAAGTATTCTACTTATGTCATGTCAAGTTTTTTTTACATTTCTTTGTAAGCTTGGGTTTTAGACTTTAATATCAAGGCTCCAGCACACTTATAGATCATCAAACTCAAATATAACAACATACAATAATATCTCATATCATTCATAAACATAACAGTCCCTATTTTGTTTCTACGACGCCTTTTCGGTTTGATTTTGATTCTTGATTTTTAGAGTGTTTAAAGAGATGTGTTGGGGGATATTTTGAGGGATATTAGATATAAAGTTTAGAGGTTTTACTTACTTGTTTGAGAGTTCAAAGGTGGGTGGAAGATGGATTTGGACTTAGCTTTCGAAAACCTCTTTAATTCCTTCCTTCTTCCTTTTTCTCCCTCAAACTCACCATAGCACTCAAGAGCAAGGAGATCTGGTTTCTCTCCCTCACTGGCACGAAAATATGAGGGGAAGGAGTGGGTGTTTGGTTTGGTTTATATAGGCAAAGGTTATGGGACACAAGGGGGACATAAAGTACTCTTAAAGGACTTTTTTTTTCTTCTTTTAATTAAATGAGATTTGAGATGATTTGAGAGGGTTCAAGTTTTGAGGGTTAAAAGTCAGTTATGGGGAAGATAAATATAGCTAGGGAGCTGTTTGGGGGACAAAAACCTGACCCCACATCAATCGAGGGGTTTCGCATTGGTTTGCATGCCCTTTTGTGCAAGAAAATGCACTAAAAGTTAATTTGATGTATCTTTTTGGTATCTTTTCCTACTGAGATCTATTATTTTAGTATGTTTATGAGAAATATAATATTTACATGTATTATCATAATTTCCATAGAAATTGATTAAATAGATATAGTCTTTTAAGTCAAATTAAGCTATTTTGGCAATATGTGATTTTTTAATTTATTTTGTTGTGTATTAATTTTAATAATGATTTGTTTGCTTTTGTTGACCTATAACACTATATTATTATGTATATTATTTGTTCAACAAGTATTGGATCATCATAATACTTAATTTAAGACATTTCTCATTATTTTAAGCTAAAAAGAAAACAGAAAGTCACTTTTTAGCACTCTTCCCATGGTGGTCGGCCACTAAGGGGTATTTTTGGTATTTTTGATATTATTTTGTCTTTTAATACTTAATTGTACTTAAATCTTTGATTTAGGGTATCCATGTGTCAAATTTTAGATTTTTAAGACTTTTTGCTGTACTAGGGGCAAAATGGTCATTTTACCCTATTTATGAGGATTTTTTATTTTAAATTTATTATTTCATGATATTTACTTTATTTAGAATGTTGGGAGACTCTTCGGGTGTTATGGTTTTGTTGTCTGAGTTTTGGACCTTTTTAGGGTTTCCGAGCAGAACTTAGGGTTTTCGATTCGAGTTAGGGTTTTGAACCTCTTCTGTGTTCTATGGTCTCATGGACTATCCGTCACTAACACTTAGAGTTTGAACTGGGTCTTTACATGGGTCGTTATCAACCGGGTTGTTACAATTAGGGTCTGTACCGGGTCGTCACACTTTAGTTCTCAACATACAATAATTCATCAGGTATAAAACTAAACAGAAGAAACTAAACCAAAACAACATCCGACTTCAGCTTCAAAGCTATAAGAAAATGCTTGTTGTGGACCAACTTCTAGCAATTCCTGTCATCTGCAACCACTTAGGTTACAGAAAAGTGCACATAGCATTATAATGAATAGAATAAAAACAATCACTCAGTTAAATATTAATGAAAGTGTTTTTGGAAACAATTCATCATACTTTCCACATAAAGCGTAAAAACTAATGCATTTGCTTCATCATAAAATATCACGAGTTATAAAGAACTTCCTCAACATGGCAAAAAATGTAACTTGATTCAACTGCCATAATTAAAAGAAACCACTTTCCCATAACCAAACCCAAACCCTAATAGTGTCCAAGTAGTCATCAACCTTACGACCAAGAGTTTCGACAGTATTGTAACCTCAATTCTTAATGCACGGATAGCGACGTGATGGAATGAGGGCTATTCTCAACCAACACACGAGTGGTATGTCTTATAACATGGGACTCAACCCAAAAGGTTTTAGGGTAAAATAACCCCTGCTCAATGAGAAACCTCCTCAATAGGGACAAATTAAAAATTCATAGTTGGGTAACCTCCCTCAGAACAGGATATAAAGAGATAAAAACCCTTTTAACTTGGTACTTTAGAATAGCAACGCAACATTTATAATATTTTATAAAATTATCTTTCACACAAGCATACTTCTTCAAAAAATATGGATAGCACATTTGAATTAAAAATATCATGTCATTTGAAAATAAGAATTTCATGCTATTATTCATCAAAACTTGACATGGCTTAAAACATGAACATTGAAGCATTTTAAGGTGTCATTCACACATTAGTAAGCACTCTCACCTTATCTTATGCATGAAAAAACTGAGTCTTCTCCAATGAGCTAAACTTGACCCTCGAGTAACAAAACCTTCGTGCCTAACAAGCAATTACAATTAACTGTAAACGCATGATTCTACCCCTTAGATTCATAAAGTATTAAAAAGATTCGGGTTTTTGAATGATCCTACGGTTTAAGGAACATGGTTATACTTCCTTTTTAGAACTAAAAGACACAATATATATTCAAGTCTTAACTTGCTTAAGGAATTAACTTGATCATATTTAGCACTTTCTTTTAAAAATTTAGCAATTAGATTACAATTTACAGCAAGCTTTTAAGGTACTTAGATCTTAAATTAAGTTCTTTTTTATCACAATATAGATTAAAATATCTTTAACAAGTCTTATGAAGAACATTTAGGCTAAAACGCATGATTTCAAGGTGATATAGCCTTTACAAAACAAAGTATTACAGTAGCTCTTAGCAAATCGCTGCGAATAAGGCTCACAAAAGGCAATACATTTGGGGTATGTATACAGCTTCATTTGGACTAATTTTTGGGTATGTTCTAGTATAAGGTGTTCTCTAGTACACTTATAAAAGATGCTCAGTAAGATTCTTAAAGAAATATTTAAGATATTACCCTCCTAAGAAATTGTGTCGGGTTAGCATATTCAAAACTCAAAAATAGTGATCTTCAACAGCAAGAACAGAGAGTATAAAAATGATTTGAGGGATGAAACAGAGACTAAAATTTTTAGAAAGTATTTAGATTAAAATGCTCCTAACATTTCTCATGAAGAACACTTTTTGGATAGGTTACTAGAAATAAGGGTTTTGGGTTACACAAAAATGTTGGACAGCAAAAGTTTTAAATCACTGTACATGGACAGCAGTTTGCAGAGAGGTTTTGACTAACCACATCTCAACATAAATGGCTCATTTTTTGGTGGGTAGATAGATAAATAAGTTATCTACAACTTTTGGTGAAGAGACCAAAGCTTAGTTTACAGTCCAAAATTAGGTTTTGACCTCTACAATAGTGACTGGTCTGAAAATGACACGTTTTGGTAAAAAATTTGTATTTCGAGTTTTATAATCTCAAAACAGTTTAAACAAATTTTATATGAAAAATAACACAAGAATTTAAATCCATACATAAAATACAATCTTAGATGATTTTTCTATATTTAGTTATGAGTTTTCAAACATAGGTCTTGCAAGTTGAAAATCTTAAAACTCATAGCTTACCAACCACTTCATCTTCTAACATGTTGTATGTCATGGATGAGCCTATATTCTTTACATGCATGGTATGTAAACTTAAACACCAAAACTCCATCACCTAAAAGTGTAAATATTTCCATGGAACTCACTAAAAACCACATGCATAAGCAATACCACACAAGAAAACACCAAACATCCCCAAAAATGTGACTTTTACGCCTTTGTTGTTTTGTTTTGATTTTTGATCTTGGTTTTAAATCTAAAAATGGTGTGAGGGAGATTTGAGATGAGATCGGAGATTTTTAAGTAAATATGAGTTTGGATTTGAACAATACTTACTTGAATTTACGAGAATCTCAACACTTTGAGAATTTGACCAACTTCCTTCTTCTTTCTCCTCTTCTTCCTCCTCTTCTTCCTTTTTCCTTTCTTCTTCTTCTTCTTCTTCTTCTCTCTCTCTCTCTCTCTCTTGTAATTTCTGAGCATAAGAGAGAAAAATGGGGGTTAGTGGTCCCTTTTTATGGAAAAAGTTCAAATGGGAAGCTTCCTTGAGAAGCTTGGCAAACCCTTGGGTTAGGTTAGGATGATCTAGGTTAGATTGTTAGATATAGGATGGTGTAAGTATCAAACTTAGCTACCAAGCTTGGGCACATGCCTCTAGGTGGCCGATCACTATTTGATTTTTGTTTTTTATTAATAATAATTTTCATTTGTTTTATTGTAAAAACATTTTGGGAAAATTTCTAATAGGTTCATTTTTTTGGCTTTTCGGGCCTAATCCTTGATTTAGCTTGACTTGGATTTAGAGATTTGAATTTTTTAACCATAACATTAGGGGTTATAATGGTCTCACTTTATCCTGGGTCTTGGGCTCGAGAAAGTTAGATGGCTACGTTGCTTGTCTTACAAAAATTTGGTTTGAGTATTCGTTCGTTTTGAGATGTACTTCTTTTCTATTCATATCTTAAGTGACAGTTATTACACAACCTCCTAGCAAGATGTAATGAGGTCAATCTTTTGAACCCTCAGCTTGACCGACCTAACTCGTCCAAACTACTGAGTAAGAGCAACTAGCCAGTGCAGCCCAAGATGCCAAAAAGAACTTTCACCTTGCTCACCATCTTATTAACCACCGCTGTAAGCCGCCTTAATGAGAAGCAGATAAATCCCTTGGAGCCAATCCTCTACCACTAAAATATAACCCATCTTAATACTATGCTTTCCGCCAAAGTCATGGTCACCTCACAAACAATTGTCTAAGGCTCCATTACGAGATTCAGGACCTTATTGATAACAAGGTGATTCCACCTCCAACCGTAACTCAAAAACCATATGTAAATGCTAACCCTCTTCCAAACCAAGCCAAATAGTTAGACCTCAATTGCATTAAAGAGACCCAAGCTAATATATCTGCCCAGATTGATATCCGAAGCCCGTGACACCTCTTCCCGAGGGGCCAATTTGTGTTCCCTTGATGCCACGAAAATTTTGTATGTAGACAAGTATGATCTCTATGACATCAAATAAAGGGATCAAGTGGGACGGTATGACATGAATGAGTTGGATGACATGTTGGTTAACATTTAGGAGTGGAATCCTACCATGGTGGAGGAAGAGCACAATGACGAGGATGATTGGAAAACCTTAGGCGTTCCCACCTCTCTATGTATATAAACATGTTTTGGATGGCATTTCTCTTTCTCATCTTTTTAAGGAAGAAATCTACGTCAATGAGATAGAAGATTCGATGCTTTCCAATACACTAATATGCATTCAAGGCAATTTGTGTGGGGGTTGAAGAGGTAGACAACACATGGGCAATTAAGGAAATAAAGGAAGAGGAAGGAAAAGGAGGACACACAAAGGAGAAAGTAAAGACAAATGATCTTTAGGCATTTAAAGAAATATGATAATGAGTTACAGAAAACAAGAAGACAATGAAAAAGTGGACAGAACTCTAAGAACCAGAAGGACAGACTAAGCACCTAATCCGAAGTGGGAGACACTTCAAACCATCACAATTGGAAAAAGGATAGACTAGTCAGAGGATAGAGGAACAAAAAAGGAAAGAAGAAGAGGATGATACAGTACTAAGACAGTTGAAGATGAGGGTGATACAATGCTAAGACAGTTGAAGAAGATGCAAGCAAATGTCAAGGTTTGGGAATAGCTAAAGGCATCGCACAAGCATCGGCAGGCCATATTCTTGAATAGGATGAACATCTCAAATGACATGATCCCAGAATAGCTAGTTGAATTAGTACTCCTGGTTGAAGAGCCAAAAGCAATCACTTTCTCCAACAAAGACTTACTCCGTAGAGGCAGCCCACAACAAGTCTTTGTATATCACGGTCAAAAGCCTTGTGAAGTGGGTCCTGGTCGTGTTAATTAACAATGGTTTAGATTTGATGTGTGTTCACTCAGAACAGCCACCTACTTGGGGTTAAAGTTGCAAGAATTCACTCTCAGTGCTTATAGAGTCTAAGCATATGACAACGTGAGGAGGAATGTCTTAGGGCTAGTTAAGTTCCCATGGCTATTGGCGCACTTGAGACAAAAGTAGATTACCATGTTCTAAATTTGCCAATTTTTTTCAATTTGTTTCTCGGTAGGCCCTGGCTCCACGACCCCGAAATTCAGGCAGTACCTTTGATGTTACATCAAAAATTGAAGGTTATCAAAGATGGAGTAGTGTTAACTATCTTCGGGGAGTCTAGCATTCAGTCCCTGATAAAGGATAACACGCTCCTTTTGGAGGTTTTACATGGAGAAGATGACTTGTTATTGAGTGGGTTCGACATCGATGATCCCTGTTGGGAAATGAAATCCTAGGAATCGATGATATTGTATATGGATTATACTAAAAAATGTGAAACCAATGAAAACTCATATAGCAGAACAAGGGTTATATGTTCGAGATCTTTCTGATTTGATCTTGTTTCAGCACTCCAATAGAAATCTACTGGATGGATGCACAAATCAAAAACTCGACTGCACCTTAGACCTTTTGCCTTATTCCCATACACCTAACCAGGAACAAAGAGTGGACTCCAGTATTCGAGATTTTTTGCTCTCTCATCAGCTGCCTCTGTGTGTCCAATATCACGAGTGAATTGTAAAATCCTAGCTGCCAAAGATCTTATACGGTGTATATATAGGCTACGACAGGGACCTAAAGAATAAATAAGATTTGGACTCCTTATGGAATTAGGAAAACCTAATCAATCGTATTAAATTTCTAATTCCATAAATTATAATTCGTACCATTAAAGAATTATAATTGTACTCCTGACCTAATCTTGAACATAATTGCGAGCTTCATGTTATTAAAAGCTTATTTGTTTTCTTACGTTAATATTACGGATACTCGTCAGTTAACTTAATTTACTAATAATTTTATTTAATTGGCCACTTATAATTTTTTTAAGACTTACCATTTAACTTATTTGACATGCCGAATACAAGAACCACTTGTAGGGTTTGACATAATCAAGATTTATAAACTTCCTTATGGGGGTATTATCAATCCCTATACCGAAACATGAATTCGTTAATAATTAATATTGACGATACATTTAATGTCATATAATTTATCAAGCTTATTGACCTATAAAAGATCTCACTCTTTTAAGAATCAAATTAATAAACACTAAATATATGTGCCTATTAATTATTTTAAGAATAAGAGTATAAGTATTCATAATAACCATGTGGTATTTATTCTTTTATATAGTCAGTATAAAAATAATAAATCCAAGACGGTCATGTTCAATACATGTCAAGTGTGTACTAGCATAGTGGCCCTGCCCTACATGGGCAAATAAATATGATTTTGCTTATTTTTGTTTTTTTTCTAACTTTTTTAAAACTTTTGACTAAATTTTTTTACTTTTCTAAATTGTTTCGATGAGATGAACTGAAAAAGTAAAAAGTTTTAATCAAAAGATGAACAAAGTCTACTAAATAAGCAACATTCGATTTGGCTTATTAGCTTATTTTTGCATATTTTTGTCTTTTTAAATTTTTTTTATATTTTGATAAAAAAAATTTACTTTTACAGTTTGTCTCAATGAGAGGAGTCTAAAATGTATAATAATTTGACTAAATGATGAAAAAAAATCCACTAAAGATAAAAAATCTATGATGAAATATAACCCAATAAACAACTTTCACTACAGAAAAAGTACTTTTTGCCTTGAGTTTTTTTTGCGTCAGCTCATTTGTGGACACAAAAAGTACCTTTCGCCTCTAGATTTTTTGCGTTGGCTTATTTTCTGAAGCAAAAAGTAATTTTTTTGAGACAGCAACTGTAGCCAACACAAATAATTAAGTGAAAAACCGACGCAAAAAAATATTTTTATTTGAGACGGCAAACGTAGCCGACGCAAAATAAGTGAAAACTGATTATTTACGACGACAAAAAGGCAGTGGCAAAAACTCTAGTCGCGAAAAAATATTTTTTTGTCGGCATATTTCCTATCACAACAACTCATAAAGTAAACTACGCCGTTTTGTTAATCTAATACTTAAAACGACGTCGTTTTAAGTAGGCGGGGAACTCCCCCAAACCCTAGGCTCTCAAAACCAAAGCTTCCTTTTCTCTCGGCTCTATCTAGTCTCAAACCCGCCCTAAGAAGCCTCCATTTAGTTAAACCAAATGCTCCATCCAAAGAAACTCTAGCCTTCTTCTCTCTCTTCCCTCTCCCTTCCGCTGCCTCATGCCAGTGCCACCGCCTTACTCTGCCAGCACCTCCTTCCTCCGCCAACGCTAGCGCCGCCTTCCTCCACCATCATACAGGTTGTAGAACTACCTACTTACTCACAGAAGGGATTGCCATTGAATCTCAGATTCTCGATTTGGGTAATTTTTCTTTCTAATTTATTTTTGATGTTTGGCGATTCGATGTTCTTTCTAATTTTCTTTCTTCTCAAATGATGGGATTCTTGAATTTGCCCTTTTACCCTAAAAATGATTAATCTGTGTGGTTTTGATTGATTTGATTTCTAGCTGAGGGTGGATAAAAGTTACGGGCCCAAAGGTCCCGCCCAAATACAAAGGGACCGAGTCCCCACCAGAGGGGCCAGCCCGAAGTAGGCTGCTCCGGGACTTGGCTTGGGCAATCATTTGATCGAGCCACGCAAGTTCGTTTGGCCCACCCCGGACTTGGGCAAACCAGCCCAAAAAGCCCATATCAGAGGCCAATGGAAGGATAAGTTTCCATCTTGTACGAGATGGAAACAAATAAATAGCCGAATCCATAGGATAAAAACAAATCGTATATCTAGGATAGGAAACAAATCCTAACTAATAGGAGGCAGAATCCTAAGAGGATTCAGCCTCCGTTAGTCCTAACACCTATATAAGGAGAGGCACCCCTACACTACAAGGTACACAATCCTTAGGCCCAAAAACTCTTGCTTAGAAACCTCTCAGAGAGATTTCTAACTTGAGCGTTGGAGTGCCTCCCGGTCATAACCGGCCGATAGGCGCTAACGGTGTTCTTGGTGGTTGCAGGTGTTCGGCAGCGGAACAAGGAGCGTCCAGTGAGTCTGGATGACAAGGAGTCCGGCCCATACTCTGTTCAGGGTCATCAGTATTGGGCCAGTTCATCTTATCCTGATTATGCCGAACAAGTCCAAACAGTTTGTACCGCGCACAATTTGGCGTCGTCTGTGAGAACGACGATTTCGAACCAATACAATCATGAGCCACACTCTGACTGGATTCACTGAAAGCCGCACCAGGGAGGATATTCCCCAAAGATCCATCCCTGTTATTCCGAATAGGCCAAGGGCCCCCAGAGTCCCTTTAGAGGTGCGAAGGCGAAGGGATGATGCTTCCCACAATAAGAGGCAGTTGCGCTACTCAACCACAAGTTCCTGGGGAGAAAGACCATCCCCCCTCTTCAAGAGATAGAGGAAGATTGGAGAAAAGAATGGCCAGACGCGATAGGATCATCAACAATCTGGAGGAGAGAATGGAGCAG
>JAULJZ010086584.1:0-12456 GCA_032270985.1 Heliamphora pulchella
TGCACGTTTCATGAAATTAAGCATCTTGTCCACATAAATCGTCACCTGCAGCTACATTCTGTTGGCAGCCGAATCAAGCAAAGATAGATCTAGAGCACACTCACATAATTGTTGTACACTCAGAATACTACCAACACATGCATGCTCCAACAAGTAGAGCAAGCACTCTTCAGACATGGTTTTCGTGTACATGCCTTTTTTTATCCCTTTCGGAATAACCGTCCACAGGCCAACCTATTTCTATCTTCCAAAAATTCATGGTGATTATGGTGGTGGGACCCGGGAACATAATCATGCCGTTGCTTCCCCTCCATTGGTCTGTCTGGTGGTGGGCTCACCCCCGCCTTCCTCTTACGATTTTTGGAGTTATTTGATCGATGCCCATGGCCAGCATCGTCAAATGCTTCCACCTCCCCTTCTTCCACATTCTCAAAATCTTATCCACGTGAGGATTGCCCTTTCATTCTTTGGTGTCCGTCTACATCCTCTGCATTATTCTCATGCTCTACCCAGTTCGAAGGAGGTTTGGACGAACTTTGCCTCCTCTCCTTTTTAAACTTCTCACTCTCTGCAGCCAATTCAATTCCATCTTCTAGTTCCCTCTTAATGAGGTCATCCTCATCCATCAAGTCTATTTTTCGAGTCGTGTCATCACCACGGGACTTCCTACGCTTCTCTAGTGCTGCCTTTACCTTGTCTTTATCAATCATTTTAATTGCTTCTTGGGGTGACTGACCAAGTGTAACATCTCTGTAGCCATGGTATTTGTCCTTAAGTTCCCCTGCTGCTTCTCTTGCTTCATTTCTCCCAGCCTTCCTGTCTTGATCTTCTTCCTCACCATGCCCTTCTGCGCTTAACCTAGATCTGTTTTGGACTTCCTCCATGTTTCCTGGTAAAGTGATTCCCCTGATTCATGGTGTCAAATACAGATGACCAATTAACACTTCAAAAGATAGTCAATTTAATTCCTTAAAACTTGAGAAATAAATGTACAAAGTACACATGTAAGGACCAATAATGTTTTTAAATTATGTTGCAATGGCATTAACTATTGTTGTGCTTATCACATAGGGATCATAACAAAACAACTAAGCTCAAGTAGAGATTGTGTGAATAAGAGATTACTAATAAAAAGTTAGAATGAATACTGTAAGCACTAACACAAGAAACAGTACCTTTTGCTTGATCCTCTGTACTGCAGCAGGATCCTTTTTATGAATAATTTCATAAGAAACAAGTATAAGATCCTTTAATGGACGAGGAGTTTCTTCAACCTTCCCCGCGAGAAACATACAAACTGTACCAATAGTCTGAAAAAAAAGAAGCTAAATCAATCATCTGATCAGAATTCAATGTCTTTCTTTCATTATTATACTCTTTTTTGTTATTGGTGTTGATCATTATAAAGAAGGGTCAAATAAATTGGACCAACTACATTTTCTATGTAGGACTCGCCATGGATGCTGAGGTCCCTGTTGAGGTGCCTGTCCAGAGGGCCCGCCTATTGGAGCTGCCACATCGGGCAAATTTGCTGTGGGAGCAGGAGGTATGTACTTGGTTATTGTACTTACTCTTTTTGATACAAAATTCCATTGTGTTAGCGAGAACATTTTATTTGCTCTGATACGCACATCTCTTCATGCAGGACACATCCTCCTTGACTTGCTGCCGTGGGGATAGTGGGTTCTAGGACCTGCCCATTGATCCCCGTGTTCTTCGACAGCTGGATCATGCAGGCTTTTACGGGGTGTCCCATATTGGCTTCATACGCCTAGGCCACTGCCTTGGTCGAGCAGTGAAGGCAGGAGACCCACACATTCCACCTGCTGGTGGGAGAGTGCACCATCACGCTCCAGGATGTCGTAGTCTTACTTGGATTGCGCGTTGATGGTGCACCTATCATCGACCATGATCAGACGCGCAGCACCGCTGAGTGGCAACAAATGTTCTTCGAGCTACTCGTGGTCGCTCCAGCGGTTGAGGACTTCGAGACCGCCGGTCGACTTAGAGCCTCGTGGTTTCAGGAGCATTTCACCAGCACCATTCCTGAGGAAGTTGCTGCGGATGTTATTGCCCAGCGTGCATGAGCTTACATTCTGTGGCTTATCGGGGGCTTCTTAATTCCCGATAAGTCACGGAATATAATTAGGCTCATGTACCTGCCGCTCCTACATCACCTAGGTGAGGTACACCGATACAGCTGGGGTGCAGCCACCCTAGCATACCTCTACCGTCAGCTGTGTCGGGCTACACGCCCAGGCAGACGAGAGGTCGCATGCGTGCTTGTTTTACTCCAGGTATGTTCCTTCATTTTCAAGTGCATTAATTTAGGCTCAATAGTCGTCATTGGATCTTCGTAACTAAATATAACTGCTTTGCATTGTGGCTAATTGTATTTGTTCCTTCTTCAGTTATGGGCGTGGGAGAGATTTCCACGGCTCGCGCCCCGTTAGAGAGCTGATATTGGCTAGGGCTAGGCCACCATCCAGCATGGGGATCAGGTTCTCCCTGCCGGTCCATGGGGTGCTCGATGGTGAGTCAGTTTCGCCCTGGACCAGGTCCCCACCCACGTCGTCACAGTATACCGCGACCAGTTCGATCGCCTAGCATCAGACGAGGTATTACTTATGTTCTCATCGGTCTATCATTTGTTTCCATATACATACATTTCACTTGCATATGTTATTGATGGTGTTTTCATTGTTTCCTAGTTTGCATGGATGCCATACGACCCGACGGATGAGATTATCGCTACGCTACCCGACTACTGCCGACTAGGCATGGACATATGGATGACACAGACGCAGCTCATTTGCCATGAAGTGGTCAAGTGGCATTTCCTTGATCACGTCCTGCGCTAGTTCGGACACCTTCAGTCCATCCCTGCTCACCCGGATACAGATTGGCGGCTGCATGCCATGGACCGACGGGGACGGATGGACACACACTGGACGCGGCTGCACGAGATCCACACGACTCGATGGGGGATGCGGAGAGATCGGTTGGTCGTTGCCCCTACGTCCCACATGCCGATCGGATACCACGACCTATATATAGTGTGGTATCATGCTGTTACCCGGTTGCTGCTGACGAATCCCAGTCACCGGTCGGCACCTGGATACCTTGGAGCAGGAGGGGTCGTCGAGGAGTTTGTACACACAATCTCTTGCACTTTTACATTTGTATGAACCTACCACTAGTATGTTAAATGTTCATTTTTTATGTTACAGACACGGTGTGTAGCTGAGGATTACCATGAGGCGGACACATGGCTCCGAGGTCACAGCAGACTCGATGCCGCATATGAGGCATTCGCCCGTGTTTGGGATCGATGCTACCTGTTATTGCTGACAGTGCATAGGGAGCACTTCCTTCAGCCGCAGGCCCTGTCGACAGCCTCGCAGCCATCACCTACTGCCCTATCCACAGCGGACCCCTATGCATCCACACCCACGCCATGCCTACGGTGGGGATCCGGCTCCAATTTTCATCTCCTGCCCCCGGTACTCCGTCCAGCTTTCCCTCTAGCTCCTCAAACCCTAGCTGATTCTGTGATTTTCTAGATACGACGCAGGGAGTGATGGAGGCTGATGTTCCCCAGCGACCGCCTTTGCCATCATGTGCTCGTGGCAGAGGACGTAAGCGTGGGAGAGGTAGGGCGCGTGGTGTTGTGGTGCCCGAGCAGCTTTCACCCGGTCTTAGCCAGATGGACCCCCAGTCTCAGCTCACGCAGGCGTCCACAGACGACCACTTCCACATTGCGCATTTGGACGAGGCGAGTACAGATCAGCTACCTACCACTGCTCTTGGTTAGGCAGTCAGCCATGCAGGAGTCACGCCGGGTCGCGGAGAGCTACTTGTGGACCAGCTGACGGCGTCTCATTGGCAGGATGCAGATTTACCTCCCCACACGGATACATCCCCAGCACACATGCCACCGATAGTACAGGGCGGACTATAGGTGTTCCAGCGTAGGAGCAAGAGGCCCAGGCCACCGCAGCGTCCATGCGGGACTTAGTCTCCAGTCTTTGATTATATGTTAGCCTATGGTGGCCGGGATGTGGCCCCCCGATGTAAACTTGTATCATTGATATTTATTTGATGTAGTATGTATCTTTTTGAACTTTAAGTGTATTCTAATGGTAATTTTAGGTATCTTACATTTTTTCATTCTGGTTAGTATATTGGTTAGAACAAAACTGAGCAAGGGCTGATCATAACCTTTTACGAGCGAATTGTTCACACCTTGGTAAATATTTACAACATATGCAGGCTTCATTTTGCATCCAGTAGGGCAACTTTGGCAGGTCCTGGTAAGTACATTGGCTACTATGTGACTTTATTATATTACATATACATGACTTCCATTTCCCTTGATGTAGCATATCTACATTATTTGTTTGCTGACTACCAGTTTATGTAGGTCCTACAATATATACTGGGCCCCATGATTGAAGCTGGACTAACATTAAAGCTGAGTTTCAGAAAAGTCTGGATTCGAAGCAACCAGTATAACATACTTAATTAACGTTTGTTTTTAAAGCTGAGTTTCTGTATATCGTTATGCTACTACCTAATTACAGTTGTTGATTCCAGATGGAGGAAATAGGTGGGTGGCCCAAGAAGTACGTGGATATGTTGAAGCTGTCTTCAACACCCAGTTTACCAATGTCCCAAAGGTCAGTGTTACTTTCTCGATGCAATTATCAATGTTACCAGTCATGTATTTTCTAATTTGGTTTATCTAATTAGTTTCTCTTTTATATATGTGAGCTGAAGGAAATAGGCAAAAAACAAAATGTCTCAAGATATTAAATAGTTGATTAGAAGCTTGTCGAATCCCTTTAAGAACCTGCAATGTATTTGCGTTTGAATGTTGGGATTGTTCCACAGGTGATATTAAAACGGTTAATCGGTGGGATAGTCGAAATACAGAGGAAATTCTATCGACATTTTTACTGTTTGACACTAAGACAAATTTTTGAGTTTACAAGAATGATAACATATAAAATGGAAGTTTGATATAAAATGGAAGTTTACAAGAATGATAATATTTGTGGTTAGTTTGATAGAATAGCAAACCATTCAGACATTTTAAGGTACTGTTGATGGGATTTTGTGGATAGTTTGATAGAATAGCAAACCATTCCTTTGTTAGATGTTTTAAGATTTGGATTTTGTTTTGTGAAGTAATACTACTCTCAATTTACTCCTTTATTAATAACTTCCCTATTCGTTTGCCTCGTGTGCATCTTTGAGGTGTATCTCATTATTGATACTTGTTGGTGATGCAACTGTTTTTTTAAATAGTGGATTATGAGCCTTTAGGATGATTTATTTTTAGTGCGTAGTTAAGAATGTTATATATGTCTGCTGGGCATTTGTTCACTTGGCTGGTAATATTTACACATTACATTGAGCTTGTCTTTCTTCATTGTGATCTTATGGATCAAATCAGTTCCATTTTTTTCTCCTTTTATAGGCTACTTGCATGATTCAGGATATGATGTAATGAAGACCGGCTCATCTAGAGGAAGAACTTAGGTGGATGGCCCAAGAAGTACGTGAATATGTTGAAGCCTGTAATTTTCTTCTTGTAGCAGGTATGCCTTACAGGCAGCCTCGTTTATATATAGTTTCCTTTTTGTACTTCATGTACCAATTTGGGCTACACTATATCTGCTTCGCTTCCAGCCATGAGCATGGGATGTGGATTATGTACGATGATGAAATTGTGAAGGTAACTTTATGTTTAAGTTGCAAGGCTTGTTTATATTTTTCTTTGCCTTTCAGTAGTTTGTGTAATGTAGGTTTAATATGGACAGGTGATTGGCTGTTGGGAAGATGTTACTTCCATGTGTGAAAGTGGGCATATCCAACCCTAGGTTCTGTTTTTTGAAACTGTAAACTATTTTTTTGCATGCTTTTTCCTTTTTCTACAATTCTCAACTTTTCCATTTTGAGATAGTTTTTGGGTGATTATGGTTGTCATATTGAAATGGTATTAGTAATATTTATGTTGGATTCAAACTTTGAATGTTGGGATTGTAAACAACATGTGACAATTATACGGTTATACCGTGGGATAGTCAAAAAACAGAGGAAACTCTGCCGAAATTTTTTCTGCTATTCACTTAGAACAATTTATGGGCTAATGAAAATAATAACCTAGCATTTGTGTGTAGGGACTTGTTTACTACATTTGTTTGGCATTTGGGAATTGATGACTAGATATCTTTGTCCCTTTGTGATACAAATTTGGTTAATCCTGCAGCTGCATGAGGTAAATTGCATATATTTGGGGTTCTACATAGGTCATCAAATTTGTGGCAATCATGTAGATTCATAACGGCAAGTGGCAAATGAGCAAGGTGAAAATGAGTATGAGTTTGTGAGAAGTTGCGAAGTTAGTTCCAGTTCATTTTAGAATGGATATCCTTTTAATTGGGCTGAGGCTGCTCGAAAACGAGAAGATGAAAAAGCTGGTAATGTTACGAGATTGGTACACCACCTGCTTTGTGGCTTTGCCTTTGGTTTTTCTTGGCATTTAATGAAATTGATGTGTATTTTATTTGTTGCAGCCAAAGAACAAAAATATGGCTGAAGCTCGAAAATGATGGCTACAAAGAAATTTTCACATGGAACTTGTAGTTCTCGTGGAAGTACAAAATATTTGCTCTTCTATTTGGTTTACAGTCAATGACCATTATTAAGCCAATATGTTGTGGAGTGGTGTCAATATGTTTCTTTTATTTGTAGTTAACCACAAAAAAAATATCATGAATTTGTTATTATGAGAGCTATTTGTGAATTTTTATGAATATTATGTGCAAGTCATGATAATTTGTGAAATAAATTATGAATTTGTTATACTTAGTTATGAAAAAGCATGTTTGATATATATCAAAACTTGTTTAAAAATATGCAATAATCATGAGATTGACGAAATTAAATATGAAAAGGGGATGACCCCGATACTGTCACCGCTATGCTAGTAAGCCGTGCTGCAAAATTAAATATTTGATCGTTTTCAATGTGCAATGTCAATTGATGAGATTGGCGAAACGGCCTGTGTATGTGGGTACAAGAAATATCGTGGAGTTTTTAAAATAAAAGAAACTTGAAACAGTTAAAAAAGAAATAAGCGGTTTAGATAAACTATTTATTTAAAAAAAAACAAAATATAAAAACAAAACAGTTAAAAAATAAAAAAAAATTAAAACTTATTTGGGAAAGAAAGTTTCTTAAAAACAAAAAGAAATAGCAGTTTTTCAAATACAAAATAATTAAAAAACAGTTTTTAAAATAATTAAAAAACAGACTTTTGAATAAGAAATCATAAAAAAACAATTTTTTTTTAAAAAAAATAATAAACAGATTTGTTAATCCAATCCTAAGTTTGCTTTTATCAAAACAAACTTACCCAAACTGAATATTAGTACTCTTTTTTTTTTCAGGCCAACGCACTCTTTTTTTCCAGGCCAACGCTGTAAAATATGACTGGGCACATTAACTAATAAAGCGTGTTTACTAACCACGTTTTTATATATATCAAATAAAGCGTGTTTAGTAAACACGCTTTTATATCAAGTAAAAGCGTGTTTAGTAAACACGACTAAACACGCTTTTTACCTGGCCCAGCAACTTTATGAAGCACCGGAGAATGAGTGACACGTATCATATCACTGTGCAACAATTTGCCTATATAAGCAATGGATTTCCTTTCAATTTCTTCATCGCATTTGACAAGTACTGTAAGAACGAGAATGCCCAGCGAAATATCAGTAGATTAGTTGGTGCTCTCTCGTTCTTTTTGTTGCATTTCTACGCTCTTTCTCCTTCTTTTAAATTTTATTTAATGTATTTATTTTCTAACAGGGAGTGGGAATCTTACTTTTTAGTTGAGACTCCGCCAGTTTAGTAAATAAATATCGTTGAGTTTTTTTTCCATTTTTGTGTGCGAAACCCGCTTTTAAGCTGTGGTTCTGCCCGTGTGAAAAAAAAACCCATGTTATTTAATGTATTTATGTTATAACAGCGTGGGGATCTAACTTTTTAGCTGAAACTCTACCAAAGAGTTTAACCATTTATTTAGTAAATTTATTGTCTAACAGTGTGGGAATCTTGCTTTTTAGCTGAGACTCTGCCAGTTTATTAAAATTAAATTCGTTTACTTTTTTCTCATTTTGTGTGCCGCCCTTGCTTTTAAGCTGCGGTTCTGCCCGTTTGGGAAAGTGCTTAAATATTTATTTATTCTTTATGTGGACCTCTTTCAACCTTTGTGATGTTTAATATGCTTTCTCATTTTTCAGTTTGCAGTTTTTTACTTTACCGCATTTTTAGTACCAGGCAATTTAAAGGTTAGTATTATTGTTAATGGCCAGTTTAGAGACTTTAATTTATTTTTATTTATCTATATGAAATAAAAATATATATTTTCTTATATGAAATATGTATTTTCTTTTATTAGCTAGCACAATATACAAATGTAAGCTAATGTATTAATATAAAATTATAACTTATTAAATTAAAACCATAACATTACATTTGTTTTCATTAAAGATAAACCAAATCCTTAACATCTTTAGAATTTAATTTGCCTAAAAAAATAACAATAGCCCGCTTGTAGTTTTAATCTTCACTATGTTTTATTTATTATTTCATTCTTTGAATTTAAGTTAAATAAAAAAAACAATAAGCAATATACTTAAGTCAAGAGAACTCGCTAAGTAAACCAAACAGCCCCCTAACGGAAGCTAACAGCATCCCATAAGCAATTAATTTATCTTGCACTTTATTTTTTGTTTCATTATTTGAATTTAAGTTAAAAAACGAACAGTGGCTTATATATATATATATAAACCAAACAACCCCTTATTGGAAAAGTAAAAGGAAACCCATAACAGTGGCCATAATAGAAACCCAGTGTGCATGTGTCTTCCCTTTCGACTCGGTTGTTCGACCTAACTTTAGGACGCGCGTTTGGACAATCCGGACGTAGGCGGTCATGAGATGAGTCTAACAAAGATAACGGTGGTCAGATCGGAGGTCCGGGGTGACGGCGGCGAGGGTCCAAAGTTGACCAAAAAACATTTGTTTTTTAGCACATAAAATCATAAGATGTGAAAAATCTATTTTTCCTATAAAATATTATTATCACTTATTACTATAATTATTATTATAAAATACCTAAACTTAGTTACAAGAAGTAAAAATAATAATATTGGCTTTTTCATCTATTTTTTCTATAAAATTTAACTAAAACTCTTATAATTTTCGTAACTTCGTTATTAAATAAAAAATATATACTTTTCGACCTAACTTTAGGATGCGCGTTTGAACAATTCGGATGTCAGTTTCAACTGTCGTTCGCGGCTGCACGTAGGCGGCCATGAGATGAATCTAACAAAGCTAGCGGTGGTCAGATCGGAAGTCTGGGGTGACGGCGACGAGGGTCCAAAGTTGACTAAAAAACATTTGTGTTTTAGCACATAGAATCATAAGATGTGAAAAATCGATTTTTCCTATAAAATATTATTATTATTATTAGCATCAATTTATTATTAAAAACCTAAACTTAGTTAGCAGTTTTTAAAAATATTACTGTTTAGCTTAAAAATATGTTTTTCCTATAAAAGTTAATTAAAACTGCTAAAATTTTCATAACTTCGTTATTAAATAAAATTATACAATTTTTTATATAATTTTATTTTCTTTTATTAGCGTTTGATTTTCGTCGGTGGCGGACGTCATGTCGGCGAGCTTTGACTCTCCCTTTCCGTTGCGTTAAAATAAAAATATATTATATATATACTCCTTTAAGATGAAAAAAACGATGAATGATTGTATTCAATCGAAATTAGGTAGTTTTATTTATTTATGTACACATAATTTAATTTTTTTGCACGGAGACAAATCAAAAAAATAGCCTTAGGTTCAAATACATAAATTATGAAATCACTCAATCAGAAGGTGTTTTTTTAACCATAGCCCACAAAATGTTTCGTTTTCTATTGTATATAATAATAACTATATTAGTTGTGATACATATTTCTATTGTAGAACGAGGATGGAGATGGTTAGAATTATGTTTTACTGGGGGAAAATGTCATCAAGGTCCGAGAGGAAGGCGTATCTTACGATACTGAAGCAAAAAGGTTTTACAATGTACCCTGGAGAACCACACTTGTTGATCTTGAAGCAATGATGTTGCCGAAAGTGATTCCTTACGGTGGCAATTATCGCCTCAAATTCAAATATAGGTTGCCTCACAAGCAAGTGCATTTAGTCATTAAGTACAAGATCATGCCGTTAAATGACGATGATACGTTGGACACAATATTAGGGCTGGCTGAGGGTACCCCCGAGAACTGCCTTGAGTTTTACGTAGATATTGAAAGCCCAACAGTCGACCCACAAACATTCATGCATGGTCCTGGATCGTACATGCATGGTCCTGGATCGTACATGCAACTATTGATGCAATGGGAAGACGCGGCTGGATCATATTCGGGGGATGACTCCGGGGGGTATAACCCAGCTACATACACCGACCCGGATGCATCATTTTCGTTGGATATGTTAACAGCAGGCAACACCAGTGTAGTGCGTCCGGTGGCAAGAGTGCCTGAAAGAGGGGAGTCATCATCATTCGTGGACACTTTGCTCCCTTCGAGTCCAACCGTTGGGCAAGGTAAAACTGCCGAGGTAGTGGAGCAATTTATAATGTACACAGAGCCGAAAGACGACTACGTATTAAATGTCGACAACCGAGGTGCTATGTCGGACTCAAATGAACACGTAGATACTTTGTTAATGTGTACTGATCAAGATGCTGATGCTGATGATGACGAAGAAGACTTTGGCCGTGTTGGAGAAGGGCCACGCGATACCACCGAAGTGGCCGACCGTCTTCAACATCAGCTGACATCCCATTCTTTCAGAATGTCGATATGGGCAATGACGGATCGATTACTTCACGCGATTTTTACACTCGCGGTAGGATTTGGAATCCAGAAACGGCTGAGCTGTGTAAGGGTATGTTGTTCAAAGACAAGAATGACCTCGAAACAGCAGTGAAGCTGCATCACATAAAGAACAATCGGGAATTTATAGTAGTGGATTCGAGGAAAGCAGTAGGGTGGTCCAATGTAAAAATGACTGCAGTTGGCGACTTTTTGCCGAAAAAAGAGTAGTCATGGGTACTTTAAGATCACCCAATATGCTGGTGATCACCACTGCGTGTACGGGAGGATGAATAGAGACCACATTAACCTAGACTCCCGATTTATTACTACATCCATCAAAGCTGACGTTACGGTAAGATCAATAACCTTGCATATGACTTGCGTCGTTCATCATACTTAAACTCTTCAACCTTTTACAAAGTTACTATAATTTTTCAGAAAAACCCAGAGATAGCCCTGGCAACTATACTGACAACTGTCAACTCCATCCACAAGTACCAAATATCGTACAAGAAGGCGTGGTTAGCGAGGACGATCGCGATTGAGATGGTGTTTGGAAACTGGGAGGAGTCATATATTAAGTTGCCCAAATATATGGCTGCATTGTAGACGTATAATTCGAACACTACCATGGAATGGAAATTGATCTACCCATCGAACGCCAACGTGGCGACGTTGAACTATGCGTTCTGGGCATTCAAGCCGACCATTGATGGGTTCAGACACTGCCCACCTGTCATATGTATAAATGGCACCCATCTCTATGGCAAGTACAAAGGAAAAATGCTTATCGCGATCGGAGTCACTGCCGATAAGAAGATGTTCCCGCTGGCCTTCTCTATTGTAGATGAGGAGACGACTGAGAGTTGGTCCTGGTTTATCATCAACCTGAAGAAGCATGTTGTTCTCGATAGGGAGGGGGTAACATTGCTCTCTGATCGCCATGTCGCCATAAAAAATGCTATTGCTTAATATGGGAGAACCCAGCTATTCGACCGGTAGGGCATCATAGGTACTGTATTCGGCACATGCAAAAACTTCAACGAGAAGTTCAAGAACCAGCCACTCAAATCCTTAGTTTGGACCGCTGCCACAGAACATCAACATCGAAAGTTCGCCATGAAGATGGAGGAGATCAAGGGTTTGAGCGAGCTAGCATGGCGATGACTCAGCAGATTAGATCCTGTGAAGTGGATTCTTTCCCATGATGGTGGTGCTCGTTAGGGGGTGACGACCACGAATTATGCCGAGGCTTTCAATGGGATATTGGAAGGAGCTCGGAATATGCCCATCACTGCATGTGTGGAGACCACTTTCCATCGACTGGTTAAGTATATGGATCGAATGAGGAGTCGTGCTGAGAACATGATCCAGAATAAAAATATATATCCGGATTCAGTGCAAGAAAAGATCCTTCGTAACCAGGAGATATGCAATCAGCATGTATTGATACCATTTGACAGGTAAATCCTATTTCTATTACATTTGT
>JAULJZ010086606.1:0-12456 GCA_032270985.1 Heliamphora pulchella
CAAGAGAGTTGATAGGAGAAGAAGAATTGAAAGAATTTATTAATTTGTTCTTTGCCTGTATTGGGTCAAGGAAAAGAGGCCCAAACAGGAGTTCCAACTCCAGACTCCGCCTTGTATGACCGTGGGCTCCACAATGAGCCCAAATGGGGAGTCCATGATTGGCCTCTCTTAGACTTCATTCGTTTAACACGAAAGGAAAAGAAAAAAAAATAACTATTTTATTTTATTTATATATGTATTCAGTTGATACAAAAAAAAAAATGAGTCTCAAAAAAATATTTTTCTTTTAAAAATTATTTTTCTATTAAATAAAAATTTGTAAAATATATATGATTATGCATCGCAAAAAAGTTAGAAACTGAATTTTTCACTAACTTTTTTGCAAACCAAATAGGCAATGGAAATTAATTCATTTATATTTTATTTTTTATTTTATTTTTTTTCACTTTATTTTTCTTGTGAATCACTTTTTCGTATAATTTTTCTGTTAATTGAACGGAACCTTAGAAATGTAAATATTGGTTTTTTAAGAAAATTTCCATAGAATTGATCATTTTGATTTGACTTTTGTACCCTCATAAATAAATCAAAATGATTATAAATTAAACAAACCTATTGTAATAAAACTATTTTAACTTTGTGCGGCTCAATTGATTTGCATACTTCATAGTTGAGAGTTGAGAGTATTAATTATTAAAAAATACTAAATTAAATTATTAATTGTACTCAAGTGTAGTCCATTTAAGTTGCTGTGCTTTTAAATTTATATATAATTTTTGAATATATGTTCATGATCCGATTCGTTTGGTGCATAAAAATCTTTGAGTTTATTATATATATAAATAATGAAGTTCATCCGATATCTTTAGTTATGCGATTGAAAAACATCTGATAGATTATTTTTATTTTAATTTTATATTTATTATTTATTTATTTTTAAATAAATATAATTTATTTAAATACTTAAAAATATCAAATCAACTTTTTTTTTTAACACAAATAACAAATTTAATAAACTGCGCACTGAACAGATCAAAATCAAGACTATGGGCTCGTTTCACCCCAATTGGGCTGACCGACCACTAGCCCTACTCTGCAATGGCGGGAAAGAAACCTAGAAAAGGCGCCACGGAAGAATCCCCGGGACACTGTAATCGCTGCGAAGAACGAGGGACTGCAATATTTAGAGAGAGAAAATCTAGAGAGAGATCAGAGATGGCGGAGAAAGCAGCGGTGGAGAAAGTAGTGGCCGAGACGGAGGAGCTGCCGAAGGCTTTGGTGCGCAGGGTGGTGAAGGGGAAGCTCTCCCAGTTGTCCAAGGATGGCGACATTTCTGTGCTCAGAGAAGCTCTTCAGGTGTTCTCCGAGAGCGCCCGAATCTTCATACACTACCTCTCTGCCACGTACGCAAATCCGCGATGTTTCTGAAAAAATGTTTCAAATTTCAACTCAAATTCGCAATTTCTGATGGAAAACTAGGGCTAGTAATCTAAACTCTAGGTTCTTAGTTCTTACGTTGTGTTTGAATCGGTAGTTCCATAAGATTATTGATCTGGAAAAAGTTGGCCCGTACTATTCAAATTATTTTATTCGCATTTGGGAGTTTGGGATTCCAATTTCACTTCGGCTCTAAATTGAAACGTAAATAACAGTTATTATCTTTCAGTGGAACTTTAGCACGATACACAAAAAACTCAAAAGGGAAGCAAATTTTAAATCAAGAATTTCAGTGCACTATTGCACTATGACTAGCAGCAAGCCCCCTCTCACCCAAAAGAAAACGAAGTGAAAAAATGAAAAAAAAAACCCCACCCCCCAAATCGACGGGTGTAATAATTTTCATTGATGGCTGAACTGAACATGAATAATCAATCTGTTTTGTTTGTTTGCAAAAATGAATAATCAATCTTTTTTTGTTTGTTTGTTTGTTTTTTTTTTCTCATTGGATTTCTGCATTTGGGTTGCAATATGACGAAAAGGAGTTTTTTTTTTTTTTTAATTTATAAAATTAGTATAATCGTCACCAGCATTGTGTTTGTGCATTTAACATTTTGCTGCACAATATCTACGTGCAGAGCAAATGACATATGTAAGGAGTCTAAGAGGCAAACCATCAATGCCGATGATGTATTTAAAGCACTTGAAGAAATAGAGTTCCCAGAGTTTATTGGGCCTCTAAAAGCATCTCTTGAAGGTCTGTGAGTTTGAATAAGTAGCTCTCTTTCTAATTACTGTGGTTAACTTTATGTCTTTTAGTGATGCATTAGATCCGTACTTCAATTACGTCCTGTCTAAATCTTGGGCTCTCTACCTCTCTGTGTATATCTATGTATGTATATTCTTTTTTAGTAACCAGAGCCAAGACCCTGTTGTGCAGGAATGCCATGCATTGATCTCTGCAAAGGTTTAAAGTTTACATATACATTAGGATGCTTACAAAAGAACCACGAAACCTTGACTTCATATTTCCAATAGGAGATTCCCTTTGGTTTTTTCTGCATTGTTGTGGTTGGGAATAGTGACATGGTGTGCATATAAAAGAGAGGGAGATGAAATGGATAAAAATAGAGAAAAAGAGGAAAGAGAGAGATAGGCTGCAAGTGAGAGGGGAGGAAAGAGAGGCTGCAAATGAGAGAGAAGCGGGGGAGAGGAACCAAGGGTAGCTTAGTTAATTTAATTTATTAAATTAGGGTATTTTTGTAAATAAATTGTTATTTAACAGTGTTATTTGACTGGAAAGGTTCGTGTTGTTTCAGAAAATAAAAGGGGGTGCATAATAATTTCAGAGCTATCCAGAAGATGTCAGTTTAATTTACCAAAACTCCCCCGCAGCCCTTCAACTAGAAGCCGAGACTGGCTGACGGTGCACTTTCATCCATGATATTAGTGGCTGGTGGTCAAAAGGTGTGGTGTGGTATGCAGCAATACGATGGCAATAGTTGAGGAAGAAAGAAAGATAGGGGAAAGTGGAAAAATAAAGTGTAAATGTCATTTTTACATGTTAAAAATGCAGTTTCAAGATATAAAGTTTAATATTCACTCATGAGGCTTAGGTGCTGTTATTTAAGCAGAAAAGAAAAATTCGCTCCTAATCACAAGGATGTTTAGTGTCACGAAACAAACATTAGGTAGACTCTTTGTTTTTAGGGATAAAGTGTAATTTTACTTCTTTTTTTATTCGGTATCTATAAAGAATTAGGTGAGATAATATTGGGATTTGAACGCCAATCCCCGAACCCAAACAGAAACACAAGCATGCATACACCAAAGAGAAAATCACGCGATAATTTATGTGGTTCGGCATAATATGCCTACATTCATTGGTAAGAGATAATCTACTGAGTGTAAAATATACAATTACGAGATCAAAAACACCTTAAAACCCGACATTCACAAGTCAAACTCTAAAATAAATCCTGTTTTTCCTCTCAAGGATCGTTCTGATGCCCCCGGTATTTGAGTAAACGACGTTGACGCTCCTCACCATCAATTGTAGCAAAGACTTCATATAAAGAAGGCATAGGTGAGGTGTTCAAAATCTGAACGCGGAGGGACTCAAATTTAGGTTTTAAGCCCATTAAAAACTAATATGTATGTTGACGCGCAAGTCGTTTAACCATTCTAAAAGTTGTCTCAGCTGGAAAATCATTTAATGGCTTATATTGGGCCAACTCTTTCCATTGAGACAGTAAATACCCAAAGAATTCAGTCACAATGAAACCTAAAGCCTCCTGAGAGGCATGAGAAATATCATGTTATAATTCAAAGATGCAGGCATCATTGCAGGCATGCGCATACATCTGTGTCAATGCAGTTCTTAATCGAGGAAAGGTATCATGATACATGAATATATTGTAGACATGTTATTCTATAGAACTGAAGATCTAACCCAGGATGGTACAATTATCAATATCCCATTGAACACGCTTAGGATCGGTCTTCGAAGGTAGTTTCTCAGTCTTAAAAAGCCAACTAGACTTTTCATTTTCTTCAAGAAATAGTTGAAGAGATCGACTGCAATACGGTGAGCAGGTGTATTTTGAGAAAGGGAAAAATTCGACAAAGGTGACTTAGAAGCACACTTGTCACTGGATTCAGTCATATTATTCAATAAACTGATGTGAACCAACCAAACAAAAAATAGATAACCGAAAAAGTGGCAATACCCAAGGACAATGCTGCCGGAACAAACACGGTAGCCCCCAACAAATATGAAGAATGAAAAATAGGAAATTTACCACATTAGTAAATCATAGTTTAAATAGATGGTGTGCGAGATGGCATCAAATCAAGCCGGAGAGCCAAAGAAAGAACCAAGTCGGCTGTCGACAAATAAGTGAAATTACGATACATCAGTATCTATGTTGAGAACATATGCAGTATAAGGCGTTGGTCAATTATTGGGTTGACTATATAGGTCGTGTGTTCAACATACTGTTCATGGGAAGGAAAAGGTATAGTCGTTGTGGATGGTGCGTGATGACGACGATAACTGTGAGAGAGAATGATGGCAACGCGAGGGATAAGGACGGCGGCGACAAGGGATAACGTTGGCGACGTCGAAGATGACTGCAGCGACCGGCGAAGGTGACTGCAGCGACCGGCGAAGGTGACTGCGGCGGGATTAGGGTTTGCGAAGGCAACTGGAGCTAGGGTTTTTGGGAGCTATGGTTTTCGGCGACTGAGATCTGGTTGTTGGTGAAGGATGATCGGCGAAGAGTAGTTGTCGATGCTGGAGTGGTCGCCGGTGAAGGAGGGTTCTGGCGAAGATGGGGCGGCTAGGGTTTTTGAATAGGGTTTTTGATTCTTCTTCTTCTTCTAACTTTGATACCAAAAAGAATTCAATAATTTTGGCTTATCTACAAAGATGGATAGCTGTTTATTTATATTGATGAAAAAAATTTATAATATAAGAAAGAAATAAAATCTAAGGATAATATAACCATAAAATTAGAGGTCCTAATTTCTTAAAAGATATCATATCAAATACTCCTCCTCAAGTTAGAACAAATATATCAATCGAATCCAGCTTGACAATTGAAGACTTGAGAAAAGATGGCCCCACTGGCTTAGTAAATACGTCTACAGTCTGATCAGATGAAGAGACAAACAAGGGAGTCAAAGTGCATGTTCCAATTTATCTCGAATAAAATGAATGCCCACTTCTAAATGTTAAGTCCGTTCGTGAATAACTGAATCTGAAGCAAGTATAATGGCAGCTTTGTTGTTACAAAATAATAAAGAAAATTTTTTTTCCTTAAAATCCAGCTAAGCAAGAATAAACCGAAGTTAAAGTATTTCACAAGTCTCCTGTGCCATTGCTCGATACTCTAGCTCAACTGATGATCGTGAGACAACAGCCTGCTTTTTACTTTTCCATGATAGAAGATGATGACCATAAAAAGTATGTAGTCCTAGGTAACTCAAGAGCGTAGTGAATTGAGTTTTAGAACAATAATAATAATTTTAAAAATCTTTTGCAAAACTTTTTAATTGCATAAAACAAATATAGTAGCAAAATACCAACTGTGAAATTAAATAGGTAAAAGAGAGAATTTAACCAGACGCCAAGATCTAAGTCTACATTCGCTTCTCAAGACTCTTCTTGAGAATTTGCACTATAATCGAATGCTTCACATGCGCATTTAAAAGTCTTTACAGTTTGAAGAAGTTTCTACAAACGCTCTCTGTTTTTCTAAACTCTCTTTAACTTTTTTTTAAGAAGTTAGCTCACTCTTTTAAAGGATTACAAGAGTGACTCACCTTTTTTTACAATAAATGTGATTGAGTAATAACTCACAAACACTCACTTGCAAGGATTTAATAATAAATGAAAAAGAAAGGGAGTGATGTATTTGAGCTGGAGAAATTAATGAGCTTTAATAATCAAGAAAGAATTTTGGCTTTCAATGCATTTAATAGAACAGTAATTCTTAAGTTTGAAGGTCTGAAATTTACTTATTTTATAGCCCATTGAAGTAATTGACTATTGGTGGTTGATGGAGCCAATTAATGCTATGAGAAAGTTACTATGTGAACCAACTCCCTTTTTGAAATCCGTTGTAGGTGTCGACACGAAACTCCTTGGTTTCGACACAAGTTGGTCTTGGCCTTAGTTCTCGGACAAAAGTGTCGGCCCATAGCTTTGTTGGTGTCGACCAAACTTTTGCATTTTCTTCACCCACACAGAGGTGTTGACTTGTGGTACATTTGATGTCGACCTTTTCATTACTTCAGTTTTTCAGCTGAGACCTTGGTGTCGACTCAAGGCTTTATTGTCTGCTCAGGTGTCGAGTTATGTCTTCGTTGGTATCGACTTAGATGAGAGATTTTAGCTACTGAAAATTTGGTGTCGACATTGATCGTCTTTGGTGTCGACTCAGCCAAGCAACTTTGGCTACTGAAAAACAGTGTCGACACTTCTTGCTTTGGTGCCGACTTAGCCGGTTAGATTTTGGCTACTGGAAAATCAGTGTCAACACTGATCACTTTGGTGTCGACCCAGTCAGTTCGACTTTGGCTACTGGAATTTTGGTGTCGACCCTTGTCTTCTTTGGTGTCGACTCAACGTGCTTATCTGACCTTGACTTGGTGTCGACCCAGGTTGTAACTGGTGTCGACTCAGCTTGGATTCCGATCTAATATTGGAGGTGTCGACACAATCCGTCATTGGTGTCCATACAACGTGTTCTCCTGAAACGTCTCAAACAAAGCTGTTAAAAGTGTCGACCCTAAACCATAATGGTGTTAACACACTTGAGTTTGTCAAGCGTACTTTGCTTGTAGGTGTCGATCCAAAAGCCAATTGGTGTTGACACAAAATATTATGTTTAAGAACACTGAGTGCCAATCCATTTAGCACAATGTGTCAGCACAAATGGTATAAGGTGTCGACTCATATAACGTGTAGTGTCAACACTACTTTTTTGGAAAACAATTAAATATAATCTTTTTAAATCATTTAATTAGAAAATGTGAATTAATAAAATCATCAAAATGAATTTAAAATGCTCTTAGACTAACAAAGTACATAAACCAAATTAAGCTCACATAAAGTACGTCTTCATTCCCCTTCTAATCTTTCTGTTTTGTGCTTGTAAGATTCTTT
This sequence comes from Heliamphora pulchella, assembly GCA_032270985.1. NCBI lineage: Eukaryota > Viridiplantae > Streptophyta > Magnoliopsida > Ericales > Sarraceniaceae > Heliamphora > Heliamphora pulchella. The sequence goes on from JAULJZ010086606.1 coordinate 7,109, forward strand.
AAGAATGCTCTTTTAAGTTTTTTCCATTGTTATTTTCATTTGGCTTCTCTACTTAGAATCATAATATCTTAATAATCTTCACTAACCGGCCATTTCTTGTGGTTCATCCAGTTGCAAAGCCAAATTTCTAATATCCTAATGCTTCTAGACTAGCATCATAGTTTATAACAAGTTGGTTACTTTTGCTGCCTGATGCCTTCATAAGAAAAGCACATTCACTTTTAGTTCTCGGTTTGACAATGATTAAAATGTCACTTTTCTTTAGTTATTTACGGCTGTTTTGATATGATATGATTTGTGATGGTGGATTGGATTTGAGTCCATTTTGCCGAAGGCATCTTTTGCCATATTGAGCCTTGAGCCAATGCACCAATTTTGATGAAATCTGTTTTATTGTTTGGATAGGGTCAAATATATTGGATTTGGAAGTACTGAGAAAATTTTGTAGGGCTCTAATGCTACCAATTACTCTGATTTTATGCACAAAAATTATATTACAATACGGTGTAAAAGTGGATATTAAATTAATTGTTGTTGTAAACTGAAGAGCAGTATCGATTTATTGTTGTTGTACTTTATTAGGCTCCATTTGCAGCTCAAAGGCACTCAACAAGTGCTGTTTTGTATCATAGTAATCAACATAGTAATCAATATAAATGGAAGAAATCTTTAAGAAATATAAAATTTAGTAATGTTCTTGTATCCTTAAGCATGAGAAACAGATGAATCTAGTACTGGCCACATACCCACAACGAATACATCATACCTATGTAACTTGGGACATAATCAATTTGGCAGGGCCCTGTAAGAGGACACCTTTATCAGTCAAGGTTGGCAACTGCTTTGTAGCGTAAAACTGTAAATAAACAATTACCAACCAACTTAACCAAATTGCATGTACCTTTCATGTAGGGGCTAAATTTTTATTCTAAATACATCTCAAATAATTAAGTGATTAAAGAAAAGCATTGGATCATGAAAACAGATATATTTGTCAAAAATTAGCATGCAACTCTAATCACAACACCCTGTCAACTTTTATTTCCTATCGTTTTCCAAGCATTGCTAAGGCCCAGGGAAGATGAAGAGACACATTGATTGAAAAGGCATACATACCGGAATAGAGGACTTGATAGCCCATTCGATGAATAGTGTTCCAAAAAAGGTCAGTTCTATCTATATAGCTTAAGCTGACTCATCAAGATACTGTAGGTATAAATCAGGCTCATTTTTGACAAATGGTTGTAAAGAGAAACACATAGTGGAGTTTGATTATGGAGAAGAGCAGTTGGATTTGGCTCAAGGATAATGGGACAGGTGTGGATAGTTGAAGATGAGTAGGTTGTCTGTAAAGCCCCTTTGGGAAGTAGGGAAGACACTCAGACACTGAGATGACATGAGACAACCAAAGGTGCACGGGTGAGAGCTTAGGTGGTCTTAAAATGAAAGGAGTGGCTGTGGTCTGCTCTCATGGGCAAATGGGTGTGCACGTGCATATCACTTGAGCTTGGAGATGCGTAAGGGGTTTTATTGTGCTTGCACGAGAGATGAAAAAATGGAATAGATGACAATTCATTGTACCAAATTGTCATAACTTTGATGGAGCTATGCATTTGAGGACGTTACCGCACCCTTATACAAGGGAGCCACCGAATGGTGTCTTTGGACAAGAAAATGTTTGCCTCAAGTAGGTGGCCTTTAAATCGCGTCAAGGCGAGGATCCTTGTGAGTTTCAAATGAGGGTTATTGCTTTCAAGTGCCCTATCTCAATCTTGACGGTGAGTCCTAGAGTTGGATCAAAGATTTTGGTGGTAGCACCGAGGGACCTGTGAAGTTTATGCTTCTAGAGGACGAAGCTATTATGGGCGCAACCTCTAAGTTCCACCATGGGATTCTGCCTCGAGGAGGACTTCTCTCACTCACGTTCAAGAATCATGTGGCACCATTCGAGAGATTGAACCTATGAACCTTTGATATCATCCTTTGCAATGAGTTATACCAAGAGGATCTGGATGTAACAAGTATTTTTCTGCCACTTAAGAACTCTTTACAGCTTGTGGTTCATAGGAGCGAGAACTAGGTTGACATTAGATTTTCAAGGTGGAGCACGTTGTCACGGACTGCTAGCTATTGTGGCATTGGAAGCTTAGAAAAAGCTAGTACAAAGCGAAGGAGGCTCATGGAAGGTTCTAGATCATTTCGAAAGGGACCAGTACATAGGAGAACCTTGAGGAGCCTAGAGTGTTTTAGAGGAGTTGTTTCAGAGAATTCTGGAGGTCAAGAAGACTCTAGGGGGTTGTGGAAGAGTCTTCCATGTTCTAGAGTATTGGGGATAATTCTAGAACATGGGAGAAGATTAGGGACGCCTAGATATTTCTAATGAATATTTTAGAGGGTGCATCCACCCTTTGATCAAGTCAATCTTAACCATCCATTGAGGAGGTGTATGCCTATATAAGGGGGAGAAGAATTTACAAAAAAATGGCATTCCTAAAAGTTAGGAGAGGGAGAGTCTAGGTCTATGTAATTGCATGGCTGTAAGTCAACTCGTGTGTGGATGTTTTGATGAATGATTCAAGGATCCGATTGAATCTAAGATAGGAATAGTTGCTTCAGAGGAAAGAACCTCTTTCCATTTCGGGTAGGCGTCTATCTATGGTTTTCAAGTAAGCTCTTTCAACTCTTTCTGCTTGCACTCTTTATTTGTTTGAAAAGCTGTTTGAAAGCTTTTCGTTGTTTAAGAGGATCAGGAATTTCATCCCTTTTTTTTCAGGCGGGGAAATTCCATCTTTGAATTTGAAGTCAGGAGGGCATTTCCAGGCTTGGCTTGACAGCAATTTTTCTCCTGATCACCGATTAATGGTTCGGCTATGATCTGCCCAGGCTCTAACGGAACCTTTTCATTTTGGGTTGGGACTCGAGGATTTTTTTTTTCTCAAGAGGTGATTTCAAGAAACTGACAAATAATCAAATATGTAGCCTAGGAGACTCACAGCCTCTCTCTTGCCCAAATCAAAGGGGGTGAGGTCTCATTTGGAGAGGAATAAGTAGTTGGATACTTGTAGAGTAACAAAGCTCTCTAAAAATAGTGTGTCAAGTGTGAGCCCATAGTGAAGCTTCCTTACCTAGGATCTTTGTATCTTTCTGAACGTCAGGGTGTGCTTCTTGATCTTGAATGAGGGGAAGGCTGACTTGAGCATCTAAGGGTGCTTTGCCTAGGTGCTGCACGGGGTGCAGGTGGGTGAAAATCTTGGTCCATGACAACGTGCTCCTACCTTTGTAGCTAAGTGCATCAAGGTTGACTCCCTTTGCCACTTTGGAATATCTGTTTCCTTAATCATTCCATTTATAGTCTCTTACTTTTTTCTACTATAATTCTAGTTGCTTGCTTAACAGGTCTTCTCTTCTGTTGCTTGTATGTGAATTCCAACTACTTCGATATGTTTAATATTCCCTCTTACAAACTGTAATTACATACTATTTAATCCGTATAGGTCATCTGCATTTTTTAGTTTAATGGGAGTGGTAATTCGCTAGCAACCTGCTACACTGTGAAGTGATACTTCCACAAAAGCATTTTACAACGAATCTTTTCTTCACTTTTTTTTTCCAGAGTTCAGGCAGAAGAATGCCATAAAGAAGTCTGCCTCAAAGGCAAAAGAAGCAAATAAAAAGAAGAAAAAAGAGTCGCAGGTGGAAAATGGAGTTGAAGACAAACAAGGTAACGGGGATGCAATGGACGAGGATGAAGACGATGCTCCTGGTAACAACTAAAAAACTGGAAAAAAGTTTTTATTTTATTATTATTTTTTAAGCTGGTAGCTAAGCTTAGCACTTCTGCAGGCAGGAGCATTTTGAAGTTGCAAATTATTGACAACTTTTGTTATTTATAATGGTAGGCGCGAAATGAGTCCATTAAATTTGAAACTAGTTTGCTGGACATTTTGTAAATTCTTGTATTTACTTTTGACAAATTAGGAATTTGCACTTCTAATTCAGAACAGACTGTAAGTGCTGCAAGGGCCTATTTATGGAGTCTTGATTAAGTGGCTTTTGTTTCAAAGAAATCATTTTTGGTGCCAGAGTAAGGCCCGTCTGGCTGGAGCTTTAAGGTAGCCTTTTTTTTTTTTAATTTATCGTAGTGAATCTTTTTTAGCTTTTAGGTTGACACTATATTTCAAGCCGAAGCACGTTATCACAGACCGCTAGCTATCGAGGCACTAGAAGCATGGAGAAGGCTAGCACAAGGCAAATGAGGCTCGTGGAAGGTTCTAAATCATTATGGAAGGAACTAGTACATGGGAGAACTTTGAGGAGTGTCGAGTGTTTTGGAGGACTTGTGAGTGTTCTAGAGTATTCTAGAGGATTCAAGAAGACCCTGGAGGGTTGTGGAAGACTCTTTCATGTCCTAGAGTATTAGGGAAAATTCTAGAACATGAGAAAAGATTAGGGAAGCCTAGATATTTTTAAGGAATATTCTAGAGAGTGTATTATAAGGTTCCGATAGTTCGTAAATAGAATAAATTAGATAAATAGTAATTACGTGTTTATATGTTTATTTGTTATAATTATAGTAATTACGTGTTTATATTTCCGTACGTGTTTCGTTTTTAAGTCGGTTTGTGTTGTTTTTTGTTCGGCTTATGGACTTTTTCCGTGGACCTTGAGAACACTCTAGCTAGTCCAAAACCTTATTTGGACTAATCATCCATGTCTGAAGCTCAAACTTTGAACTCTTAGTCCAATTATTGAAAACTAAGCCTAAATACTCAACAAAAAGCCATTTAGTCTATCCATTTTCTTTTTTTTTTAAGCCAAACAAGACCTTATGTATATATTTAATTTATTAAATTAAAATTTTATAAACATAATTTGATTAAAAATAAGTTTTACATTACTAATTTTAATTATTAAAAACTATGTATACCGATAGTACTTATAACTTGTAAGCCTAATTTTTAAAATTCTTGCCAATGGACTTATTTTGACCCAGGCCACCTTTAATTATATATTTTAATCTTGTAATAATACTTCTAAATTATAAATATATGATGTCAACTATATTTTAATTATTCTATTATCATTAAAAAATGGGCAAGCGGCGCCACACCGGCATCCGGGGGTGGTGAAAAATAAGCAAGGATTCTTGCGCTTCCCTGGACGAGCTTAGGTAAAGAAGTTATCTTGAGATCATAGACTTAAATTAGCAACTTGGAATATAGGAACTTTAACAAGTAAAGCAATTGAATTAGTTAATACTATGATTAGAAAAAAAATTAGTATAGCGTACTTACAAGAAACTAAATGGATAAGGGAGAAATCAAAAGAAATAGATAATATATGATATA
>JAULJZ010086617.1:0-34070 GCA_032270985.1 Heliamphora pulchella
AATATAAGTTTTATGTTCACAGTTTAGATAAAAATAGACATACCATCGGTACGACTGTAGCACAGAGTTTTAGTAGGTCTGTTTTGGTTACGGGGAATAGATAATAGCGTCGTCAATTGTTCCGACTCTTTGTGCTAGTACATTTTGTGTGTATTGAACGGGACATTTGGGGATAATTAATTTTATACTGACTATATAAATTAATTCATACCCCAATGTTATTATAAATAGTGCTTATGCTCTTAATTCTGAAATAATTATTAATTAGATATATTTAATATTTGTTATTTTGATTCATTAGAGGGTGCGATCTTATATGGGTTTATATTCTAGATAAGTTAGATAGTGGTATTATTTATATGGTAAATATTAATTATTGACGGAATTCATGTCCCGAAAGATCGAGATTGACAATACTCCCTTAAGGAAACTTATAAGTTTTGACCGGGCCAAACCCTACAGGTGGATTTGAATATCTGGCGGTCAAATACACTTTGTGTGTATTGAACGGGACATTTGGAGGTAATTAATTTTATACTGACTATAAAAATTAATTCACCCCCAAGGTTATTATGAATAGTGCTTATCTTCTTAATTCTAAAATAATTATTAATTTGGATATGTTTAATATTCGTTATTTTGATTCATGAGATGGTGCGATCTTATATGAGTCTATATTCCTGATAAATTAGATAGCAGTATTATTTATATGACAAATATTAATTATTGACGGAATCCACGTCCCGAAAGCTCGGGATTGACAATACCCTCTTAAGGAAACTTATAAGTTTTAACCGGGCCAAACCTTATAGGTGGATTTGAATATCTGGCGGTCAAATAAGTTAAGCGGAAGGGTTTAAGAAATACCTAGATATCGATTAAATTATATTGTCAGTAATTAAATTTAATTGGCGGGTATCGGGAATCTTAACGTGAAAAGAAATGGTAAGCATTTAATAACAGGAGCTCAATGCTAGATGGTCTAGAGATTATGGGTCAGAGTACAATTATAGTTCTTTAGTGGTGTGAAATATAATTTTGAGTTTTATGGAAATTACAAATATAGCTGCTAGATTTCTATAATTGCAGATACCGCTATAAGGTTTGCTTAATTATAAAAATCGCTGATACGTGCCTGTGTTCCACTAGAAAATTTGCTCATAATTACTCTCCAGGTCCCTACTGTAACCCTATAAATATGCGGGTAGGTTGTGTCACGCCCCAAATACCAGGGTCATGCGAAAGCCCACCAAAAACACCAATTTAGACAAAAATAGGTTTTACCGTTGGAAATCAAAATACAACATTTGGATAAAAGATTTTCCAAGTTCAGCTTTCGTAAACAATAAACATGCATTCTCATACATGAATAAGTATATCGCCAAAAGGCATATAAAACCAGCCTTCACAGGCATCACATGTAAAAGTACATATCTCAAAAAGAAAAAATTACAGCAGGTCGTCCATCACTTCTGCAACTAGGGCATCTCCACGTGCTCACCTGAAAAAAGTTTTACAGCAAAAATCCAACGCCGTGAGCTGAAACCTAATAGAAAATAGACTGTAAAGCTGTAATACAGGTCATGCAATCAAATGGTGGGAGCTAGCTCGACCACAAAAGCCAAACATGTTTTTCTCTAAAAAAATCACACATTTTCATCGTTGAAACTATGCATATAATCCTGATAGATAACTTACCACAGTTAAGGGAAAGCTGTAAAACACAACATTTTCGTCTCGGGACACGCAGCCGAGGAGACACAATAAATGTAATCCTATGTACCGACTCTGCCACACTGATAAAGGTAACAATTATAGACTCTCATCCATTACCCTAGACCCGCAGGCTTAGTAATGACAAGTTCTATACGAAGTCGCAACAACGACGCCATTAATAGAGGCAACCGAACCCCTCAATTTACGGGACCTGAGCCCGAAGGAACTGAGCACCTATTGATTAATTTACGGGACCTGAGCCCGAGGGAACTAGGCACCCACACGACTCAATTTACGGGGACTAACACGAAGGAACTGAGTACCTACGCTGCGCACGTTTTCGGACTTACACCAATGAGCAATGGAAGTCCAACTCAACCAAACCCACTGTCACGGTACATCTATGGATAAACATTTCAAAGCTCACAAAATAGATATAACCACACATGTATATATCAGGGATCCAATCTATGAACCATGGAGATCAAACAATACATGTAAAAAAAACATATTTTTACCAAAACGTTTTAGAAGATGAGACTCAACCCCAAGGGTTAGCTCTAAACCTCCAAATAAAATAGATTTTTTAGATTTTCACACATCTCCATTTTCAAATCACCTTTTGAAAACTATGAACGTCCACAAGTCATATCATATAATAAACCAAGAAAAGTTCAAAATATGCTTTTTACCCGAATAAAGATTTAAACATAAAACATGATATAAATAAAATTTCAAGCAGTTACACATCAACATGTATAAAAAGGTAACCAGTGGCCCACCGCTATATCATCCACAAAAAAACTCCCAAAGAACAAGAAATTTGATGAAAAGTCCCCAAAAGGATGAAAAATAACCTTTTCCAAAACATTCGGCCAAAAATGGGTGAAAAACGGTTATAAAATTTTGACACACTTTCACTCTTTTGGTCATAACTTTTTCTACAAAAAGAAATTTTATTGTGAGAGAGGTGCCATTGGAAAGAAGACTTCTGGGGCTTCAATTTGAATAAAAAATGATCAAATTTCGAGTCTGGATGAGGGAGATATGATCAAAAGAAAATGGCCTAAAAATGGCCTTGCGGACCCGGCACTCGCTAGGCACTCGTAGAGCGCTTGAGCGCCTCACCACCAGTGAGCAGCGCTCGCTAGGTGCCCGCTAGGCGCTTGAGTGTCCTTCAGCGTGCACTGAAGCTCCAGAACGTCCCTGTTTCAAGTTTTTTTGGCCCCAAAACAAGTTTTTCAACTCCCAAAACATGTATAAACCCGACATCAAAGCCTCCAAACACCTGTTTTGATACCCACGGGTATAACCACACCCAAAACAACCTCAAAGCCTCAAAAGGAACTCTCACAATCCGTTTCCAACCAACCAAAACGACGAAAAACGATTTTAAAGCAAAAAAACCCGTTTTATCGAACATAAACACATTTTTCATGCGTTTTTAAACGGTGAAATAGCATATGATTACACATAGCACCCTTTAACAACTATATATTCCAGGATCCTACCTCGGCGAGTTAAAAATTCGACGTCTTAATCAACTTTACAGGTTCACTGGGGCGTCTGGCAGGGAGTTGAGGATTGGACTGGCACCGACTTGATGCATACCTGAGAGATCACTTCTAGGCGGATCTTGCTTGAGGGTCCATTTGGATGGGAGTACTATCTGGGAGAGCGCGTGGTTCGCCAGTCGCTTGGCCTAGATCACTTCCGGATCCTGGTGGTCCCTCCAGTTCATATGCTCCGGACTGATCATCTGGGCCTTGTCGACTTGCTGCTGGAGACGGTGGGGACCCCAGTTGCGGAGCTACTAGTGGCAGAGGGGGACTACACCGTCTGGGCCCGGGCGCACCTGATAGGTCCCTTAGGTCCCGGCTCAGCTGGCCCTGGTGGTAGGAGGCGAGCACCGGGGGCCGCCGATGCTGATGCTGCTGGGGCTGTGGCTGCTGTTGGAGCAACTGCCGGTGCTGCTGCTTGGGATGTCCCTGGCGAGAGGGGTCTAGAGATACCATGGTACATCCAGACCATGGTATATGGTTTCCCCTTCTCTCTGCCGGTTCCTGTTCCGCCGGAATCGGAGTTCAGGGTTGATATCAGCCAGGTTTGTCTTCTACCTTTCCCTCAGTCACTTGTTTTATCTGTCTAGTCTTTTCTGAACTATTTTCTTCCACTGGTCGATCAGGCTTGGTTAGACCGGACGATGCTGATGATTACCGGCTTGAGAGTGCTACTCCGGCAGATGGATGCCTCGATGCGAGCAGCCGGTGTCGCTTTCATACCCGTAGCCGCTGTGAGTAGCTTGTGTATTCTTTTCAATTTTTTTGGTATTTTCCTGTCTTTATTCTGCTCTGAGTCTTATTTTTCATTTGACAGCCTCCAGCTCCGGCCACCGGCGTGGTGCCACCACCTGCTCCAGTCCCGGCCCCATCCCCGGTTAGAGGCCGAGGTTCTCAGGCGTCGTCTCAGGCTCGTTCTTGAGGGTTTGTCTCACCTGCTCGGAGCCGGTCCAAAGTTGGCTCCTCTTCTAGTAGCGACGATGGCGACGACTTCGACAGACTCTTCGAGGACGACAGCTCGGAGGAGGCCGGCCCCTCTTCCCGCCGAGTTCGCCCCAGGCATTCTTGAGAGAGAGAGCTTTTCCCCTTCCCCAGCTTTATTTACTATATGATACATTTATTTTGATGGACTTACGTGCCCCAGTTTGATACACTCATGGGCTTGCATGCCCCATTTTGCTGTTTATTGGGCCTGGGTGCCCCAGTTTTTGTCTTGTTACATTATGTTATTTTTTGACGCATTTTGGGGGCATTTGTGTCATTTCACATGTTGCATGATTTTCCCTTGTCTGCTGCTCAAACTTTCTTGGATGCATAATTCTGAAGTCATAACTAATACGGATCACACAAATTGCAAATCGTCCCATACCTGTCATGTTCAAACATGGTGGTCGCCATAATCTAACATGGCGGTCGCTACTTTCCCAAAATGTATACTTGGCGGTCGCCCGTTTGAACATGGCAGTCGCCTGGTCAAAGGACTGGTGTCACTGTACTGTGCTTTTTGAGTTGGAGTTCACCGACTCACAAGGTGGCGGTCGCCACATTGATTGTCCTTTTTGCTGAAATTTCGATTTCCCACCCTTTTCTACCTTATAAATATACCCCTGGAGGCCCCATTTGCTGTTGCTCGGACTCAGATGGCTACCCCTCTTTCTTCATGGATTAAGGAATTCTCTCATATCGAAAATTTGAACTTTGTCCCCTTTTGCCTTAACGCCCTTTTCTCATTGAGGGTTGTGAAGATTAACAGACCCTTACTAACGGCCGCTGCACAACTGTGGGATCCTCAGTCTCATGTCTTTCGGTTTGGTTTTGAAGAACTCTACCCCACTGTGGAGGAGTTTGCTGCCATCTTGGACTTGACTCCATGGAGTTCCGTAGTCGTCCCACTCTTTTTCTCTTTGTTCGGCAGCAGGTGATGCAACTCTGCGGTTTGTCTAAGATGAAGGCTTCACGTCTGATCTCGGGTGACTGTCACGACATTTCATGGCTTATTGAGAGGTTTCATCCTACTGGTGACCTCAGCGTTCTAGACTTTCAGCTGCGGCGCCGTTATGCACTTTGCTTCTGCCTCCTTGCCCAGTATCTCCTTGTCCGTTCTGATGGGCGGGTTAGTTGTGTCCTGGTTGACATTGCTAGCCAAATGTGGATGGGGAAAGACTTCGTACCTCTGGTTTTAGCTGAGACACTGCTGGGCTTGGACGCTGTTCATCGTGGCGAAACCACCACCTTTGCTAGCAGCCCTTTACTTCTCCAGGTGATCTTAACATCTTTCTTTCTATCAAGTTCTCTGTTTACACTGCAAAGTCTTTCTCTTACTATTCTAACTCTTGCTATAGATCTGGCTGATGGAGAAGGTGAACCTTATACAGAAGCCTCCCACTAATAGACACAATGCCACTACTTTCCTTTACCATGTGCGTTATCAGATATGTGACACTGAGGCATCTTGGCGACAATATTTTTCCTCTCTGACTGGCCCAGACATTACCTGGCAGTGCCCTTGGTGGCGGATTCCTGCTATGACTCTGACCACTATGGATCATCCTGGTGTGCTGCTTGTTGGCCTACGTCAGACTACCTTTTATTACCCCCATCGAATTATGCAACAGTTCGGTTGCAGTCAGACCACCTTTTCCAGCATTCGTGATCATCTGTTCTCATCTACACCACGGGCTTTTTTTCTAGAACAGTATCGGGATGCCTAGCCATCTCGCTCATTGATGGAGATGTACGAGTTGCAGTGTCCCGATCTTTCTGCTAAATACAAGACATGGTTGACGCAAGATAGGGAGAAGAAAGACAGAGAAGAGGGGAAACAAGCAGCGAAGAGGAGGATGATTTAAGAACCTCTACTTTGTTTTGAAAAAAATTCACAGCTTTCTTCTTCTTTTTTTTTTTTTTGTAGAGTTTGGGACTTACGTGCTCTCCCTTTATTTAAGAACTTTGTAGTCTTGTCTAAAATAATGAAAAACTCCCATTTTGTGTTTAAGATGGTTCAAATTTATCCAAAGCTTGAATGTCTTTGTTATCAAAATCTAAAAATTAATTTGCATTGGTCTTACTCAGATTCAAAGATGGTTAAAAACAAAAAAAGTGGCCGAAATTTTTAAAGAAGCTGCCTACGTATCTCAAAAAGATGGAATCAGGCCTTAACATAGTTCGGGCTCGATTTTTGCTCGGATGTTGACACTCTCCTTTTGTGATGCCCTAATTTCTGTCAAGGTCGTCCTTTCGGGTTTTCGGCCTTGTGCCCGCTCTAACTTTTGCCTGAGTTGCCTTTTCAATTTTTAACTAAGCGAGCTTTTATTTTTATCTTATTTTTACCTCAGGGATAGTATTTTTTGAGTTGATCGAGGTTAACGGGAGTGGAGAACGCATTGCCATCCAAGTCCATGATAATGACTGCGCCACCGGTCATGATGATTTTGATGAGAAACGGTCCGAACCAGTTTAGTTTAAATTTGCCTCTCGGGTCGAAGATAGGAGCTCTGATTTCCTTAAGGACCAGATCTCCTTCTCTAAGATCTTGGGTCTTGACCCTTTTATTGAATGCTCGAGCTATCCTCCTCTAGTAACCTTGTACATGGAATAGGGCTTGCAGTCTTCTTTCATCAAACAAGAGCAACTCTTCCATCTGGTTCCTCTGCCATTCTGCTTCTGAGATATTGGACTCAGCCACTACCCTTAGTGAAGGGATTTCCACCTCAATGGGCAGCACGGCCTCCATCCCATACACTAGAGAGTATGGCGTTGTTTCTGTTGAAGTTCGGATTGACGTTCGGTATCCCCAGAGTGCAAATGGTTGATGTTCCGGCTAATCTTTGTGTGAGTTGATTGTCTTTTACAGAAATTTTTTGATGTTCTTGTTTGCTGCCTCTACTGCCCCATTGGTTTGCGGTCGATATGGCGAGGACTTATGAGCCACTATCCGGTATTCCTCGAAAAGTTCCAGAACCTCTCCTTAGAAATGTGAGCTGTTATCTGAGATGACCTCGTGGGGAACTCCGTACCGATAAATGATATTTTGCTTGATGAACTTGGCAATATGAGAAGCCTTCAGTACTGAGTAGGAAGCTGCTTCCACCCACTTGGTGAAATAGTCAATGGCCACTAAGATAAACTCGTGTCCATTGGATGCCTTCGATGTTATTATGCCAATCACGTCAATATCCTATACTGAGAATGGCCAGGGTGACGTTAGATTATAAAGCTGAGATGGGGGAACGTGCATGAGATTTGTGGGAATCTGACACTTATGACACTTTCGCATAAACTATATACAATCCATTTCCATCGTCATCCAAAAGTACTCTTGTCGTAGGATCTTCTTGGCTAACATATTTCCACTCATGTGTGGCCCACAAACTCCTACGTGGATTTCTTTCATCAGTTCTTGACCTTCTTCATGGTTGACACATAGCTTGTTGACCCCAGAATGTCCTCGTTTGTACAATCTTCCACCACAAATGACAAACTGCGCCTATAGTCATCGTATTGCCCTTTTATCCTTTTTGCTGGAAAACTTGGGATATTCTCATTTTTCTATGAAAATCTGAATGCCAGAGTACCACGGAAGGCCGTCAGTGCTTTCTTCAATAGCAGTTGTCATCTCGTATGCCGGCTTTCTTTTCTGCTCAATTATCTGAGGTCACCTCCACACTCTAATAGAGGTCTCATCCACACTTCGGGTGGTATGTCAATCATGGACGCTAGGGTGGCTAGTGCATCGGCGAACTTGTTCTGCAGTCTCGGCACATGGGTGAAGATCACTGATTCGAAGCACGGTATTAGCTTTTCTAGTTCTTGATGATAGAGAATTAAGGTTAAATCCCTGACCTTCCATTATCGTCTTGCTTGCGAAACTACCAGTGCTAAGTCTCCAATGACTTCCAGTTTCCTTGCCCTTAGTTCTAGGGCAGCCTGCAATCTGGCCAAACATGCTTCATACTCGGACTGATTGTTGGTGACTTCAAAGTTGAGCTTTAGGGACAGCGAAACGTGTGATTCGTCGGGAGTGACGAGGAGCAATCCTATTCCATAGCCATACTGATTGGATGTGCCATCAAAATATAGAATCTACTTGTCATCTCCAACCTTCATTAGCTGTTCATCGGGAAACTGGAATTCCGTGTCTTCATCCCCTTCATCTGGTTGGTCGGCCAGAAATTCTGCCACTGCTCTGCCTTTGACTGACTTTCGGGTGACATATTAGAGATCAAACTTGGATAATAGTAGCAACCATCGGGCCAGCCTTCCTGTTAGTGCCGGCTTTTGAAATAGGTACTTCAACGGGTTCATCTGGGAGATGATATTCACTGTGAAAGACAGCATGTAGTGCCTCAGTTTTCGGGAAGCCCAAACCAAGGTCCAACACATCTTCTCCAGCGGCGTGTACCGTATTTCTGACCCGGTCATCTTCTTGCTTAAGTAGTAGACGGCTTTTTCGATCCCGATTTCTCCTTCTTGTGTAAGCATGCATCCCATAGATGAGTCAGTTATTGACAAGTAAAGAATTAGTGGCCTGTCAGGGTCGGGAGGAGCTAGAACAGGTGGATTTTGTAGGTACTGTCGTACGGCATCGAAGGCATCTTGGCATTTTTTATCCCCCTCAAACTTGACTCCCTTCTTCAGCAGGCGGAAGAGGGGCTCACAGGTAGTTGTCAATTTTGCGATGAAGCGACTGATGAATTGGATCTTTCCCAAAAAACCCCTGACTTCTCGCTCGGTCCTCGGAGGAGGCATTTCTAAAATTGCTTTAATCTTTGAGGGGCTCACAGATAGTTGTCAATTTCTTCTTCTCTTTTTATTAAAAGTTTTATTTCTTCGGGGATATCCCCGTCGAATTTAAAATCGTCAGAAATCGTATAAAATAAATCGAACAAAGTAGAGTAATCGAAAATCTTGTTCATTTCATTACGAACAGTGGGAATTACAAACTCAATGGTAAAAGCAGGGAGAGGAGTACTAACAGACGTGCCCTCAATTGCTGACTCCAACTCAAACTTGGACTCAGGATAGATGACCTGCACATTAGAAGACTCGATGGATCAATTCTTTACTTCTTTTGTGGCCGCGTCGACGATGAGCTTGGTACAATCTGCCGGTGCGTTAAAGGCCATCATGAAACAGTCCGATTCAATTATATGCAGCTGAGTCATCTTCTCGTTGAACAGCATTCCTAGGTCGGTACCGTCGAGTTTGTCAGCCCAATCTTCTTTCTGAACCTTCTTTTCTTCCTTCTCTCCCCTTCTTTGATGAAGTATCAGTTGAGTGTCCCAGAATAATTAGCCTTTCGTCCCCTTCTAATCCCTTCCAGATCTTCTTTCGTTGGCTCATACCCAAGACCAAAACGGTGCGAAGTTGGCAATACCTGAATGGGTTCCGGGATTCCCTACAGTTTACGTCCCAATCCCATAGCGGGGAAGAAGGAAATTTTTCTCATCATTGTTAAAGCTCGTGGGTTGACAGACCTTTCTTCTTCATTCATTAATGCCTGAACAGCTTGTGCTTAGTAGAACTAAAAACCACTGAGCAACACGTCATTTTCACTATGCTGAACTTCTAGTAGAGTTGTGCCCTCCCCTCCTTTTGGCGGGTGAATACTGTCCTCTCCATGAATGGTTAGAACTGCCCCATTATTTATCAATTTTAGGTTCTGGTGAAGGGTAGAAGGTACCGCCTGGACATTCGGGTCATGTAGCCATGGTTTGCCAAACAGCAATTTGATGGAGGCTGACACATCTAGTTCGTGAAACTCAACTGACGTCTCCAGTGGGCCCACTGAAACGGCAAACGACACCAGTCCTAGTACATCTCCTCTTGTGTTGTCATAGGCTCGCACTCCTTGATTGCAGGGAGTGAACTGGTCTGGCCGCATCCCTAAACAGACAGTTGTTCTCAATGGGCAAACGTTCAAGGCGGATGCATTATCAATGAGGGTCACCGGGACCCATTTTTCTAGGCACTTGATGGTGATATGAAGCGGCTTGTTGTGACTTTTTCCTTCAGCGGGAAAATCCTTAACAGAAAAGGAAATGACTTTCTGTTCAGCAGCTGGCAAGATAAGCCCAATAAGCTGCTCGGGGGTTGCATCTATCGGGACACTGGCCTTGTTCAAAACTTTCAAAATAGCTTGCCTGTTCTTATGCGATGCCATCAACAAGCCCCAGATACTGATGTTAGCCCGTGTCTTTTTCAGTTGTCTTAATACAGTATCATCCTCCTCCTCTAGCTCTATCTCTTTTCCATTTTCACTTGGTTGTCCTCTCTCTAATTGAGCTGGCTTAAAGTGCCGTCCACTTCTAGTTAGGTGTTGCACGCTGTCTTCAGGGTCCCATAACCCCGGCATCACGCCATCAGTTTGTCTTACTTCATTCACGTATAGAGGGCCTTCGAATGCTCACAAATCAGTTAGGTCACTAACGGCTGCCCTTTTCCTTCTTTCCTGATCATCTTCGATAGCCCATGTATTGTCGACCTCCTCCCAGATATCCTCTTCGATAAAGTTCACTTGCTGCTCCTGAGCGGCCCAAAAATTTGTCCATTCGGCCCTGTCAGATTTCAACACAATCCTGACCAACCAGTAGGACTGCATTTCATCGACGTGCACTTCTGCCTCAAAAAGTTAGGGAAGGGTGATTCCATCGAGTACATGGCCAAACCTATAAGGCCGAGTTAATTAATCTAATGGCTAATCGTCTACCTCGTTGCACTCCTCTTCCTCATGTTGGTAAACTTGGATCATCAGTCTATACCATTCCCAGGCATTATCGTTCTATTCTTCCATCTTGTCTTAGCTGCCTCTAAGCACCATGAACGAGCATGCTGTTTGGTTCTCAGTTACTGAAACATGAGGGTGGGGTAGGTGTGCTGAACAGATGTGCTGACTCGGGTCTTCTGATTCTCCTAAAGACCTGTAATTTACCCCCAGCCTGCCTAGCATGATTTGGCAGTGGGTTGGTTATGATGTTCAGCTTTGGGGTGGTTGATGGAGGAGGGATCACTTTGTTGTCAATGAGATTCTAGATCTCATGGTGGAGCCTCATACACTTATCAGTCAAATACCCGTGGCCTTTGTGGAAGGCGCAGTATTGAGAGGCATTGTATCGCGAAGGAAGTGGATTAGGAATAAGCATGGGGTCCAATGGCTTGATGAGCCCCTTCTCGACGAGTCGATTCAAGGCAGTGGATAAAGAAATATTGAGGGGGTGAAGACCCTCTTCGGCTTTTGTTGCTGTTGGCCATTGTCTGACTATTGAAGGTTGTTTGCTGGATGGGTGAAAGAAGGATTTAAAAGGTTCACCTCGCCCGAGCGAGCAGTGGGTCGATTTTGGTTGGTTGTGGGTAAGGTCCTTCTTGGTGGTTTCTGGCTCGGCTCGACTTTTTCAATGTCCCCAAATTGGATTGCATCCTCTATTTGATCCCCGGTGTCAAACAATTGCTCAAATGTGAAAAGAGGCTGTGTGATCAGATAGCGTTTCAGGGGAGGCTAAAGATTCTTCACTACGATCCTGACTTGCTCTTTCTCAGAGGGCCGGTTGATCATTTTTGCAGCCTTACCCCTCAAGCGGGTCAAGAAATCAACAAAAGGCTCCCTATTTTCTTGGCGAGTGGTTTCTAACTCCCGAGTTGTTACATCTAATTGGATATTATAACTGTACTGGCTGACGAACGCCGTAGCTATGTCCACCCAAGTTTTGGTCTTTGCTATATCAAGGGAGAGGAACCATTTTTGGGCTGCCCCAGAAAGAGATCGGTGGAAGAGGTGGGCTTTTAGCTGGTCATCAATTTCCATTGGCGACAGGGTACCGACATACATTCGGAGATGAATTCTAGGATATCTAGTTCCGTCAAACTTTTCCATGTAAGGCATTTTAAACTTTTCTGGTAGCTTAGCGTCGGGGAATAAACATAACCCTCTCACATCTAGCATATATTCTTCGATTCCTTTTACCTTATTAAGGACCTTCTCCATCCGGTCAATTTTCTCGACTAATGCAGACTCTTTGGACTGAGTGGTATTTTCTTCCTCAACTATCACATGTCGAGAATTCCGCAGTGGTGGTGGAACGACATGTGGTCCATCGGGGACTTGATTGTCATCCTAAAAGTTCTCGACATTCTCATTCGCGTCATTTGGTTGCCCATTCATGACGGGGAGACTGGCCTGAATCGCTCGAATATGTGCTTGGCACTACACTTGGGTTTGGGTCTGTTGTTCTACAACCCGCTGTATCTCGGTAATAGCCCTCATCAGGGCTGTCAGATTAACTTCGTTCTCTACCATATCTGTTGATTCAGAAACTCTGCGAAGTCTGCCCAATTCTGATCTTACCCAAACTCGTGTCGACTGTACTCTCCCCGGATCAATGGTAACCCACAGAAAAAAAACCTAGATCCCACAAGCATAACAACCAGTCTCAGACATTTTTTGAAAGAATCTAGACGACAGACAACAAATATCCCAGATACCCAAAATAGCTGAAGCTGAAACTGAAACAATGCCCCTGTTGGGCTCGTGTCGGCGGCATAACAGGATAATCCGAAAACAAGAAAGACGGTTAAGAAGGGAAAACAACTAAATTGTAGAGGGAAAGCTCATCTAAGACATGAAAATGGACAGCACTTCGACAGAAAAATAGAGCTACTTTGACTGGACTGATTTGACTTAAAAAAATTTTTAAGAAAAAACGGGCAGCATGACGGTAGGGAAATAGAACTACGTTGACTGGACTGGTTTGACCTAAAAAAATTCTAGGAAAAAACGGGTAGCATGACGGTAGGGAAATAACTCTCACGGGTACGACAAAGGTTTGAAAGAAACGAATCTATGTCAAGAAAAAAAGGGAGAAACCAATGACCCGGGAAGAAGCCCAATACCACAACAGGGAAGAACTGACAATCCGAGAAGAACCTGGAAGAGAGAGAGAGACTATACTAGAGGTGTTGAACGAAACACGGGCATGACCCTGAGAGGAAGACTACGGCGTGAAAAACTGATCAGGGTGAAAGACGAAACCCGGGTATGAGCCCGAAGGCGAAAGACTAATCTAATCAAAGGATATAGAAAATTTCGGCCGAACCCAAGAAATGAACTAGTCTAATTCAAACAAACAATCCTGACAATATATAACCAAAACATATAATTAAGAAAAACACATAATTCTACTAGGGTTAGTAGCACCTAATTGGGGGGGTTCTAAGTTCACTATATGCAAAAGGCCGATTTTGGTTAACTTGAACATGGTACCTTCTGAATAGAGCCGGGTATATACCTCCCATGCCTGGAGTGGTGCAGGACATGGTCAAATAGTACTCCCGAACTCTTTTACTGTATCTATGATGGCATACAGTCAGTAAGGGTTGCCCTTCTCCCCAATAATCCCCAAAACGGATTAACGTTCAGGGTATCAGGTCGACCAGGCAGGGGGTTTGGAGAACAATGCATATGCATGCAAAAATATAAATGAGAAATTTTATTAATAACCAATGATGTTTTCAAGTCTAGCCCTCTTATTTGGTTTTGTAAATCAGTCTCCAGCAGAGTCGCTAGAAAATACTGTGGCATTTGGATTTAGGGGTCAAAAAGAAGGGAATTCAAAAGATGTTTAGAAAAATATTTTAATACCATGAAAATCAAATCTTGAAAATCCCTTTTTATTGAAAATAGAGTCGCCACTTAGTTTTTGAGAAAAACTAAGAAAAACGAAAATGGCTTACAGATCTTGAAAACGTTAACTAGAGAAAAGGGTTCGGGGTTAAGGTACGAATCGGGGAAGGTGTTAGGCACCCCGTTCGCCCAACCATAAGGTTGGCCTCTACTAATTATCATGGGTTATTTAATAGAATTTCTCAAATGCATGCAAATAAAGAAAATTGAGGCAAATAGAGAATATCCAAAATCAAATATAGAAAATACATAAAATATGTATATAACACTCCAAAGTAAATAAGTGTCAAAAGAAAAAAAAAATTCTAAATCCTATGGCTTACAATTTCTATCTAAAGGAGACATGAAACACATCCTCATGCAATATTGTTTAAACAACCTAATACTAACATGCTTTGATTAAAAGAAAAATATGCTAAAGTTGCCAAAATTATCTAATTATAAATTACACAAAAATGAACTACACAATATGTACAATATGCATATTATTACCTAAAAGTTGTAAGAAGTATGTAAAAAGCCCTATGTTAAAAACTAACCAAAATAATAAAATCTAATAACAAACATTTGTATTGACAAGCAAATATTTGAAATTTTAATTTGAAGAAGAAAGAAATGAAAGAAAACTTACAAAAGATTGATTAAGCCAAGATAAAAAGGGTTTAGAAAATGATTTCAAACTAATAAAAAGGAAACTTAACTATTTACATAAAAGATGAAAATAAGAAAAATAAGAAGAACATTAACTAGCATAAAATATATTTTTATGATTTTGTGCTCTTTGTAGTTGATAAAAGAAAAGGAAAGAAAAATACTATAGAAGAAAAATTAAGTTAACAAAGGAAGGTTTTGAGAGAAAAGAAAAAAAAAAGAAGAAAATTTGATTATTAACATTTTATATTTATAAAAGAGAATTAAAGGAAAAGGGAATGAAATAAAAGAAATGAGAAGGATGATGAAGTTTTAACTATTAAAGAAAATTATAAAACTATTAAAAGAAAATTTAGATTAGTGCTAACAAAAGAACATTAAACTAAAAAGAAAAAGAAATGCTAATATTAAGTGAAATATAAAATTGATATTACAAGAAGTAAAAAAAAAAAACTAGAAACTAACATTAAAGTAAAAAGAAAATAGAATATTAGCACTAAGTAAGAATAATATTAAAGAAATTACATTAAGCTAAAAGCAAAGAAATAAAAGCTATATTACAAAGGAAAGTAAATGCTTGAAAAGTAAATTAAAATTAAGCTAGAAAAGTAATAAAGATAATGAATTAGAATGCTAGTAAAGTAAAACTAAGTTAACTAAAAGAAAAGAAAATAAAGTAAAATGCTAGAATATCGAATTAATATAAAAGAAAGAAAATGAAAAGAAATGAAATATTAGAATTAAATGGGTGTAATATTAATAATTACAACTATTTTTATGTAAATGTCTTAATTATAATAATTAACAACATTAACAGGTCGTAATTGTTAGGAATGTTGGCACTATTTAATGATTTGATTAGGTTTTAATTCAAATAAGCAAATAATAAATAAGTGAGCTAAATTAAATGAAATACTAGAACATAAATAAAGCAATTGATAAGTAAAGCAAGAATGTAATAAAAAGAAATATGTGATTTGAAATTGAATTTTAACCCGATCACTCTAAAGAGAGAAAGTAGAGTTTAGAAAGATCGGGGATTTGAACGGGATACCTAGATTGTGGAATCCTCAAGTCGAGAATGTGCTCCAACGGGCCAATCCTCGGGTGGTGATCTAAGCAAGACTTCGACGTCGGTTGGAGTTTCGGCAGGATTTCGGCGTAGGGGCTCGGGATCGCTCGGTATATCGGCAAAGTCTCTCTCACTCAAAATTCATTTTTTTTGAAAACGTACGCTGGGGTACGGTATTTATAGAATTCTTCAACCAATGAGATGTTGCCACGTTTTGGGACACGTCAAGCCATTTGGAGTTGGCGGTCGCCTTGATTCAAGGTGGCGGTCACCATGTTTTTGAAAGTTTCCACAAGGTTCTATAGCGGTCGCCACAATGGAAGTTGGCGGTCGCCATGATGAAAGGTGGCGGTCGCCATTTTTGGCTGGGGTTTCTACAAAGTTCCATGGCAGTCGCCACAATGAAAGTTGGCAGTCGCCTTACTTGGGCAGTAAGTTTTGATGGTTCGTTAAAATTTCATTGGTTTGAAGGTTCCGGGTTCAAATACCGAGCTTGGATCACTTCCCGAGGATTGTATCGAGGCACTAATCTGTCTATTTTCATCATCGGATTCGCCTAAGATTAAGAGGGGTCAAATTGGAGTGTCTACACACTGGGAAACCGAAAGATACCAATGACCACTCGATAGACCGGTCGAGCGGTCCATCGAGCGGTTCTACTCTGGACTTCTTTCTCAAACTTAGTTCCAAAAACTTGATTTTTCACATCAAAATAATTGTAAAGATAAGCCTTTTATGCTACCAATTTTTATAGATATAAGATCAAAAGAGTTGAGAAACATCTCCTAACATTCCCAAACTTTAAGAAACCAACATTTACCGGTCATACAATGTTCAAAACGGTACCAAACGTCCTCTCATGTGTACAAAAATATGAGTTCATAGCCTTACGACCTTACAACAAGGGTTACACCAACCTGGACACAACCACCCAAAGTGTTCAAAAGGAATTACATTTATAACTTTTATTTCTCAAAAGATGATACGAATAGACATGTAATTCTATCAGTAACTACAAAAGGGTCCCACGACCACATTTCTTAGTTCATAGCCTTTTTCCCATTATCACCTGAATTGATTTATACTACATGAGCCGAGGCTCGTAGAAATAACAGTGAATAGATGCATAACATGCGGGGATGATTATGCGAAATACAACACATAGTTTTATCAAAACTAACTTTCATTCTCCAACAAATTCCCATTCACATAGCCGGTTTTCTTTATGCAAGACAAGCTCATCACTCAGTCATTTATTCTCATTTCATTACACCCATTTCAAATTCCTAGGTTCATAACTCACACATACGCACACACGTGTAATTCCCATCATCTTATATCTCAACCAACTCGTGGTTTACATACAAAGAGCCGACGCCGAACGAGCTTCTAGACCCACGACGCGTTACTACCAATTGAGCCACACGAGGCCCACTAAGTAATAGTGCGTTCTTTAACCGCTATGACTAATGCCTTGTTCTCGGTTATTAGCTGAAGGATAGGTCACCCAATCTACGCAGTTTTTTGATTTTTCACCAAGGTGCTATTCAAGCCCAAGTTAAACGATCCATAAATTCAAAATCGGTCCTTTTATTTCATCACATCAATATCTAACGCACGAGTCTAACCCAAGCATGGTTCCTCTCATTAACACCCAACACACAGGGTTAACAACGATTTTACATTCTTAACTTTATAGATTTCACGTATTTTGGTTTTATATGAGACCCTGTATCGTTTCATTTTAGATATATATGCATATTCGGTGTTTTTCAACACGTTTAGGCGTTTTCTCTTTAATATGCCTATATGCGTTTTGATGCATGTTTGGGTTCATCTGAGCATGCGGGGTTGGTCCCGGGGGCTGCAGGGAGTTACAGTGCGAATTTCAAAAGATATTTTTAAAACTTAACTCCTAAGTTTCTTTTATTTTCTCTCTGCCTTCTCTCTAACTTCTCGAGGGCCCGGGCCTTAATTTTTTACTATCCAACAGCCGATCCTTGTTGTTAGCATCGTGGTTTACGCATCCATCCGGACGGAATTTTATTTCGAAGAAGCTCAATTTTACACGTGGATCGAGACATCGAGTTTTGACTTATCGAGGTAGGATTCTAGACTGTATAATTGTTAGAGGGTTCTATGTGTAATCATACATGTTTCTACCATTTTAAAATGCATGAAAATCGACTTTGTTTCAAAGATGGGTTTTGGTTGTAAAACCATTTTTCATTGTTTTCGGTGGATGGAAGTGTGTTCCGAGAGTTTTCTTTCGAGGTTTTGATGTCGGGGTTGGACATGTGGATGTCCGAGGGTGTTATAAGGATGTTTGGAGGCTTGATTTGGGGTTTGAAAGCAAAAATCGTGGCTTAAAATCATTTTCTGGGGAAGGTCAGTCGACTGGACCATGGTGGTCAGTCGACTGGATCTTGATTTTTGAGAATCAGTCGACCAGACCTTCAGGTCAGTCGACTAATATGTTTCTGTTTTGGTTTTTCTTCTTTTCCCGAGAGTTTTCAGTTGACTGGGGGCTTGGGCTAGTCGATTGGTGTCCTGTGTGGGCTGTTGGTGATGTTTTGATGGTTCGGTGGTTGGGTTTTGGTTCTCATCTATTTCCTCGAATGGTTTTAATGCGATGGATCTTTGAGATCACGCGTTTCGAAGGTTGGTTTCCAAAGGGATTGTTTGAAAAAGGAGTTTTTATGAAAGCTTTGGGAAAAACATATTTTGTTGGAGGTTTGGAGCTAGCTTATGAGGTTGAGTCTCAACTTCTAAAATGTTTTGATGAAAATATGTTCTTACATGTTTTGTTTGATCTCCATAGTTCATGGATTGGATCTCTTGTTTATACATGCGTTGTATAACTGTTTTGCTATAACATTTTACAAATGTTTTGTTGATCTCCATGTTGATGGATGGATCTATATACACGTATGGTGTATTTTGAGAATTCAATTTTTAGAAGATACTCTAGATGTACCGAGATAACGGGTATGTGACACGAGTTGCCCTCAGTAGAAGTCCAAAAACGTGCGCAACGTAGGTGCTCTGTACCTTCGGGTTAGTCCCCTTAAATTGAGTGTGGGTGCTTAGTACCCTCGGGTTTCGGGCCCGTAAATTAAGCGGTTACGTTATGGTGCTCAGTATAGAACTTTTCGTTACCTAACCGATCCTATGATGCTTAGGGATTGGGTAATGGGCAGGAGTTTATAGTTGTTACCTCTGTCCCTTTGTGACGGAGTCGGTACATAGGACTTTATTTTTCTTTCTTTTTCCACGGTTGTATGATCCGTGAGGGAACAATGTTTTAGTTACTATTTTTATTAACTGTAACACGTTGCTTGCATTAGTTATAATACTTGGTTTGTTGTGGTTGAGCTCGCTCCCACTATATGATTGCATATCTTGCTTTACAGCTTTATATAGTCTATTTTTATTGGGTTTCGGCTCTCGGTGTGAAATTTTTGCTATAAAATCATTTTCAGGTCAGGAGATTGATGATGAGAAGATGATCTAGTGGTGCCCGTGGTGGCAAAAGATTTTATTAATCTTCTTTTTTGTATGCCTGCTTGAAGGCATGTTTTGTGCCTTTGGACAATATACTTATACATGTTATACAGGATATTTACTGTTTATGAGAGATGCATGTTGAGTTTTTATTTAATTTCAACAAGTGAATTTGAGTGTATGAAAACCTATTTTTCATAAAAATGGGTGTTTGATGGCTTTTCACGTGACCCTGAATTTTGGGGCGAGACAGTTTTGGTGGTTGTTGTGGCTTTTTGCATGACCCGAAATTTGGGGCGTAACATTTTAATTAGCTTAAATACCCAACCAACACATTATGGTTCCCAAAAACTTATCACATTCTCATGTTTTATTCAAAACCCCAAATTCATCATTTCATCATTTCACGTATCATCAAATTCATGGATTATATAAATGTAAATAGGTTTTCATAATCCAAAGTTTACCAAATCATCGATTAATTTCATCATTGAATCTATCAACCCAAAAACCCTCAAATTTTCAAAGGTTAACCAAAAAACGAAACCTTAACCTCTCATTTTTCATATCAAACTGTATCCAACAACAACAATGAGTAAGATTCATCTCAAATCGTTCATAATTTCAAGATTTATCATGATTTATCATCAAACCTAACCTAGGGTTTCAAAAATACCATTTTCATGCTTTTATGGATATACATTCAAATATACAACTTATATCACATAAATATTCAAGGAGAGTCATAGATCCTAACTCTTGGGTCTCCGAAAGCAAAGATTTATCCCTAGTAAGCTCCAACCAATAAATCTCCAACGGGTGGGTGAAGATGGAACTCTGAACACGAACAAAACTTTCTTTAAAGGTACTCGATCGAAAGAGAAGCAAGGATCAACCTCTAATGGAGCAAAGGAAGCTCAAAGGAACCCTAAGTCTTGTTATAGGGCTTAGAACTTCAGCTTAGAGAGAGAGATATGAGGAAAATGAAACCAGATACTCCAATTGCGCAACTTAAAAACCTCTCTGTCACAGACCACTTGATCGGTATCGGGATCGCTCGAGCGGTCCCTCGCTAGAAGGTGCTCCAAGGAAAGAACATGTACATGATCCAAATTTTGTTCCAACTCCTCACGGCTCATTCAATTTATCCACAATAATTTTTTTCATGCATAGGTAAGCTTATAATTATCATCAACAATCTACTCGTGATCAAATTTTTAATCCCGTCTTATAATTAAACATTAATCTACAAAGTTTAATTAAATGTTTTAAATTAAACGAGATCGGATCCCCACAAAGAGATTCAAACTACAGGACTTAGAATTCAACACTTGTTAACCTAACTCTAAGAATTCCCCACAAGCACTCTTTGCACTTGATTTTCACATCCCAGTGGCTCTGACCTTGATAGTCATCTTTTATATACAATCTCAATGAGAATGATTATGCGCGCGTGTGGATTTTCATTTAAACATGAGAGAAAAACTGAATAAAGATTTACTAAAAAATATTCAAGTTTTTTCTAGCATGAAAAGAATGGGAATTCACTCAAAACATCACTTTTATGTTGCTTTTCAAAACATGTCTGTTGTTGTTGAAAGATAAGAAGATAATTTATATATATGGCATGCATCAACAAAAAAAACTTTAAAATAACTATATAACGACGTGCAACACTCGAGTGCTTATCAAGTGCTTAACGGGCGGTTGCTACTCGAGTTTGGGTGCTCTGCTTTGAAATTTCTTTGAATGTAATCTATTTTATATCTTAATTGATAAGTGCTTGAGCGCACAGCGAGCCCTTGGTCCTCGAGTTCTTAGCAAGCCCTCATCAAACCCTTAGTACTCAAATCCTTGGCGCTTAAACCCTTATCAAGCCATTTATGTTGCTTTGCACAAAAACCATTCTTATTAACTAGAAAATGTGTCCTAAGGTACTCTATGTGTATACAAAACTTACCTGAGATCAAATGGATAATGTTCATCACTTTAACCTTGATAAAGCTTCATCAGAATTTCGGCAATCGCTTTTGAACCATGGACACACTCAAACTCTCACTAAACGACTCTTTCGTTTTGAAATATGAAAATAACCAATTCTATATCGTTGTTGAATAAAAACAATCATCATTCATTTTTTCCAACTTTAGCACCAGACAATGGTGGAAAATGGTGGGAAATCATGACAAAGTGGTTGGGGTAGGTTCTCAAAAAGAAAAATGAACAACAGTGTATTATTGTTCATGAGTGAAAAGTCATTAGGCGAATTAATGATAAAAACTATTTTCTAAAAGCCTTGATACTAAGCCATTAATGTCTAGAATGGGGGGCATTCTCTTCATTTGTACTGGTTAATCAACATAAGGGTGATGGTAGCAACTTTACTATAAGCAAACTTTATATAAAGATCGATTGAAGAAAGTCTAAAGCCCATTTCGGCTGATATCTTCAAAAATGGGGATTCAATAGACACATATATTGTTATTTGTGGTATTTAATTTGGAAGGAATTGGCGTCATTAGAATATACCAAAATAGACATTAATGAAGTCACACCATTTTTGGCTCCCAAAAGTGATTTTAATTTGAGAAGAAAGCTTTCTAGACATTAAAATTAAAATATACCAAAATACCCATTTTATGAAACAAATTTAACCAATTTCCTAAGCTTTCATATATTTAATTTGGCATTAAAATAACTTCTTTACTACACTTTTCTTATTTACTTTTCTAAGCTTTAAAATAAATGGTGATTAAAAATCATAAGAAAACAATGAATATCATTATTAAAATGAGCTAACTATCAGAGCTGCATTCTTGATTAGCATGGAACAAAACCAAAGCTTTAAAATAATTTTATAGAAGGTTTTTGTTGTATTTATTCTATTATAAATACTTCCAACTATTTGTTAACTGTCAACTCTAACTTGAACTCTTCCCCAATTGGTAATGACATGCCCGAGATCTCTATAGTAACAAATAGTCCATTACTAGACAAATGCACTGCTCTTGAGTTTCCATTTTGGTTTCCTTCTTGCTTAGTGATTAACTTATAACCCCTCTCCCTATCAGCCCTTCGTTTTAGCCCAACAAACGTCACTTTATCTATGATCCATTTTTGACTCAAAGCAAATTCTCCGTTAAGAACATGTGATTCAACCATCACTTTATCCGCTATCACACTCCCATAAAAGTTTACTAAACTCCACATTCGTCCATCCCCTCCCATTTCTAATTCCTCTCCATCATCCAAGAAAACTTCTCCAGTGCTATTTCCATGGCTACGGAGAGCCACTAATATATGAAATGGCGTCTTTCGAGCTTCTTTAGTTGTCATCCCTTCTCCTTGCATGGCCAATATGTTTCCTTCCCGCAGATGTACATTTATATGATATGGCGGTGCATCAAGCGTGAGATACTTTCCCCGATGTACAATCAATGAATTTGAATAGTTGAAGAGGTCAAACCAGTTTCCTGCTGGGAAGTATGCATCAACATAGAATGCTTTAGACTGTAGGACTGGGGACACCATTATGCCTCTACCAATGAGAAACTGTGAGTCGATCTCATAAGTAGTTGTGTCCTGAGGAAATGAAAAGAAAAGGGGTCGCATAATGGGTATTCCTGTTTTGTGAGCCTCATAGCTAAGTGTGTAGTAGTAGGGTAGCAGCCTGTAACGAAGACCAAGCACTTTTCTGGCGGTCGAAGCAACTGAGTCCCAGATATAGAGCTCATGGCGAATCGTATTATTATCAAAGTGGTTTCTTGCATAGGGATAGAAGGCTCCCAGCTACAGTATATCACACAATCAAGAGTAGTTAGATGATAGGTTTGAGAAATAAGATATAAATATTAGATGATAAATTTAAGAAATAAAAGCTAAATCCTTTGTTATTTTCTCGTAGGTTTATGCCCATGGACAACACTAGACAGAAAATGAGAGAAGAAATAAGAAAAAAAGTTGATAGTAATTATGTCATATACCTTTTTTATATCCCAACACCGGTTGTCCTATACATGCAATAATCACAAATTCCATCTAAATGATGTAAATTTTAAAAGGGGATTATATTTATATTTATGTGCCACCCAAAAATGGTAAGTCTTACCTGAGTCCATCGCCTGCAAAGTTCTTCAGTTGTGTTTCCAGCAAATCCACAAAAATCACCTCCAACCATTGGAATTCCGAAAATTCCAAAGTTCAAGATGGATGGAATTGAATATCCTATGTCATTCCATGTGGCAGCACTGTCTCCAGTCCAATGTGCAGCATACTTTCCAGAGCCTACGAATGTTGACCTACATAAGATGAATGGCCGTTTACCAGTATCTTTGACCAAAGCTGCATAAGTAGCTTTGGATTCTAAGAATCCATAGAGGTTATGAACATTATAATGTGAGATGTTATTGAAGTGTACAGCACTTGCTGGAACAGTTTTCTCACTTATGGGCCGACGTATCCCAGTATTATTAATACAGTAAGGAGGGTTGTCAAGAGGAGAAAATGACATGTGAGGGGTCGAGAAGATATTGGAGATCTCATTCATGTCAAGCCAAAGGCCATCAACTGGGAAAAGATGTCGGAATATTTTGATTTCATTAGCCCAGAAGATTGCGCCAAGAGGATTTATAAAATCAGGGAAGTAGACTGGCCCTGGCCAAACATATCCTCTGTAAGGGAAACCATCATACTTAATAAATATGTCATCCTCCATCCCTCTTAGATAGGTTCCATACGTCTTGTTCACACTGATACCTGTGTAAAAGTAGCAACATACTTTCATTAAAGAGCTATATTATGTGCGCTCTGCTGCACATCACAATTTGCTTGAGCATTCTAGTGTATAAATCCATGTTCAAAATAATCTTACTAAACATAGAACAATCTTAGATAACTACAGCTCACCAGGATCCAAGATGACCACATATTTTTGACCATTTCGATGTAGTGAATCTACAAATTTTCTCATCTTTTCTAGGGGAAAGTTAATGGGGTCAAGTGTAAAATCCTTGTATCCATCCATGTAATTAATATCGGTCAACATAACCTCAAGTGGGATTTCAGCTTTTCTATAACTAGCAACCACATCCTCAAGAGCATTGACATTTTTGTATCCGTAGCGACATTGTTGAAATCCTAAAAGACAAAGAACAAGAAATGAGAAGTTATATCATGCTTCTAATCATGCAGATAAGGGAGAATTTTGCTAAAAAAATATATAACATATAAAGCCTTGCTACGTATCCGATCAACCAATAAGATGAATTTAAATTTTCTATTTCAAAGTGGTTCTTAAAAGTATTGATTGGCTTCCAAAATGAAAAGATCCTTACACCTTTTCCATGAATTGCCAACACTAGGTTTCTAAGGGGATTGTAGATTTTACTCCAAATGATATGCTTAAGAGTACAAAATATAAGAAAGCAATGTTCTAAATTCAATTTACATTCTAGATATGTTTTAAAAAATCCAGCTTTGAGTATACCAGGATTTCTCCCTGTCTTGAAGTATATCTATATAGCTACCTGAATTCTCTTTACATATTTTATTAATTTCGCATGGGTTTGATTGTGTGCTAAATGAAATTAATTTCCCATGTGTTTGATTGTGGGCTAAATGATATTATGTCCATACTTATTTGGGTATGTGGGTCATGGGCTTGATTGCTTTTGACTTATTATTTGACTGCACATATAGTTAACCATTTCTTTATTTATCAAAACATTGTGGACTTGGAGTATTCTTTGAGAGAGTGGTGTTAATTAATGTCATATAGGGTTTAACGGTATTTTAGCTTTTGGTTTTTGAAAAAAAAAATAGAATTTTTTGAGAAATCTATTATTAGACAAAGAATAATGAGAAGCTGTACCCTAATGGGTAGGCGAGCTCTTATTTATAATAAACTTAGATAACACTATTAAAATCATACACTCACACACGCCGGATAATAATAATATAATAATAAAATAATAATATAATAATAATAAGCTACTAACACCTTCCCTCAAGCTGGAGCATATATATTTACCAAACCCAGCTTGTTACATAAATAGGAGACACGCGGACCCGGTAAAGATTTAGTAAAAATATTAGCCACCTATCCCCCTGTAGGGATAGAACAAAATATAACAACACCTTTCTGATATTCATTACGGATAAAGTGGCAGTCAATCTCAATGTGCTTCGTTCGCTCATGAAAGACTGAATTTGTGGTAATATAAATAGCGGATGTATTATCAACCCAGAGTCTAGTAGAGCCTTTAAGTTGAAAGTATAACTCTGTTAAAATCTGCTGAAACCACATAATCTCAATAGTTGCTAATGCCATAGCTCGGTACTCGACCTCAGCACTAGACCGGGATATCACAGTTTGCTTCTTACTCTTCTAGGAAATCAAATTTCTACCAACAAACATAGAGTAACCAGATGTGGATCTCTTGTCAAATGTACATCCAGCCCAATCAGCATCAGAGTACCATTCCATTCCCATATGACCATGATTAGAGAACTAGATTCCCTCATCTGGATTTTTATGTAAGTACCGAAGAATACGTAACACTGCTTGCCAATGGAGAACACAGGGATCAGTCAAAAACTGACTCACTACACTCATCGGATAAGCAATGTCTGGACGAGTCATGGTAGTAAGATAATTAAGCTGTCCCATTATACGTCGATATTGTTCAGGATTTGAAAGATTCGCTCCTTCTTTTGGCTCTAGCTTGACATTAGACTCCATAGGTGAGTCCACTCCTTTAGCATTCATATATCCTGTTCGCTCCAGAATATCAAGAACATACTTTCGCTGAGAAATGAACACACCTTTAGTATTCCTGGTTACTTCAATACCCAGGAAGTATTGAAGTTCACCAAGATCTTTTGCTAACTGCCGAAGGCCAAATTCCTGGACAACTGAGCTGAAACGACCAAACCAGGCCCTGGGAGACTGCTTCAAATCATATAATGAACGTCGTAGCCAACAGACATGGTTAGACCCCCCTTGAGCAACAAAGCCAGGTGGTTACTCCGTATAAACCTTTTCCTCCAAATCACCATGCAGAAATGCATTTTTCATATCGAGCTGATACAACGGCCACTGATGGGAAGCATCCAAAGGCAAGAAGAGATGAACTAAGGTCATGTTTGCAACAGGGGAGAAGGTATCAAAGTAGTCAAGATCATAGGTCTGAGCATATCCCTTGGCCACCAAACGGGTTTTCAATCTCTCAAGAGTGCCATCAGAATAACGTTTGACAGCATATACCCATTTACACCCAATAGCTGTCTTCCTAGGAGGAAGATGCACCAGGTCCCACGTATGATTAGCCTCAAGAGCATTCATCTCCTCAATCATAGCTTGGCTCTAACCTGGATGAGAAAAGGCATCTATAACAAAGTAAAGCAAAGTATACTGATCAAGTGTAGTAATACCCTGTTGGGCAGTAGCGGGTGTGGCGTTGTGATTTAGGGGTTTTGAAAAATATTTCAAAAATAAAGAATTTCAAATATATTTAAAAAATATTTTAACACCTTGAAAATCAAATTTTAAAAACCCTTTTTTGTCGAAAATGGAGTCGCCATTTAGTTTTGGAGAAAAATTAAGAAAAACAAAAAAAACTACTGATCTTTAAAACGTTTAACCAGAGAAAGACGGTTCAGGGACTAAGGTATGAATCGAGAAAGGTGTTAGGCATCCTATTCGCCAAACCATAAGATTGGTCTCTACTAATCATCATTGGTTCTTTAATAGAATTTTTCAAACGCATACAAGTAAAGAAAATAGAAGCAAAAAGGAAACATTCAAAATCAATTATAAAAAATACATAATATATATACATAGCACTCCAAATCAAAACAAATAGAGGGATAAAATCCTAAATCCTATAGCATGTAATTTCTAACTAAATGATACATGCAGCACACTCGCATGCAATATTATTAAAACAACTTAAACTGGCATGATTCAAATAAAAGAACAAAAATATGCTAGAAATTATTAAAATTACCTAAACATTAATTATTAGCAAGAAATAAACTAAATTATCCTAAATATGATTTTAAAGTAACCAAAAATATACATTTAGAGAAACATTAACATGGTGAATATTTAATACTAAATGTAAAATAAAAGATGTATAAAAAATCTATATAAAAAAAAGAGTTTACTAGCAAAGAAACCAAAAATAAATGTGTTATGACAAGATAGAACTTAAAGGTTTAAGAGAAAGGAAAGTAAAGAAACATTAAACTATAACAAAAAAGTTAGAAAAAGTTATGAAATTAATGAAAGAATACCTAACTATTAGTATTTTATATTTTAAAAGAAAACAACATAAAATAAAAGAAAAAGAGAATTAAACTACTATAAGAAGAGAAAACATAAAAGAAATGAAAACAAGCTTAAGAGACTTTTTTTAATTTTTGAATTTTAATAATGTGAAAGAAAATAGAGGCATAAGAAAAAGAAAATAAAGCTAACAATAATGAAAATAAAAGAAAATGCTAGAAAAGGAAACTTACATTAATATTAAAAGAAAAAAAAATGAAAAATAAAAGCTAGAAAAAAAGAACATTAAGTTAGAAGAAAATAAAGTGGAACATTAATATTGAAGGAAAGAAAAAGAAATAGGACATTAGAAACGAGAATAAAGCTACATTACAAAAAAAAAAAAGAAAAAGAAAAGAGAAGGAAATAGTATATTGAAAGGAAAAGTCTACATTACAAAAAAAAAAAAAAAAAAAAAGAAAAATGAATGAAATAATGCAAGGGAATTAAACTATATTAAAAGAGAAAGAAAAAAAAAGAAAATGAAATATAATAGTAAACGAAATTGAACTAAGACTAAAAAGATAAAAGAAATTAATTACAATTATATAATTGTCAAATATGAATATAGTATTGGCAACTATATCCATATGTATGTAAGTGCATTATTTTAACAATTAATAATATTGATTAGTTGTAATTGTCAAACCATATTAGCACTATTTAATGAATTAAAGAAGAAAATAACAAATGTGTTAAGTGTGAATGTGAGGAAATTAACAACTAAAGAAGTAAAGAGAGTAACCAAATTACATGAAACAAAATAAGATTAACTAGATAAATGAAAGGAATACACAAATTAAGATTGAATTTAATCCGATCACTCCAAAAGAGAGAAAATGGAGTTAGAAGGATCGGAGATCCAAACGAGGTACCTAGATTGTCGGGGAATCTTCAAGTCGGGAAATGTGCCTCGGTGGTCTAATCCTCGGTTGGTGATCCAAGCAAGACTTGCAATGTAGGCGTCAAAAGGGCTTGGACCTCGGTATTTCGGTAGGGTTTCGGCGTCGGGACTTAGAATTGCTCAGCACCTCAGCAGAGCTTCACTCTCAAAACCTCACACTCCAATTCTGTCCTAAAAAACGTACCAAAGGTACGGTATTTATAGAGTTCTTCAGCCAATGAGATGTTGCCACATTTTTGGGACACGTCGGGCCATTGGGTGTTGGCGGTCGCGACAATGCAAGTTGGCAGTCGCCATGTTTTTGAAAAGTTTCACAAAGTTCTATGGCGGTCGCCATGATGCAAGCTGGCGGTCGCCATAATAAAAGGTGGCGGTCGCCATATTTAGCTAGAGTTTCCAAGAGGTTCTATTGGCGGTCGCCACAATGAACATAGCAGTCGCCTTATTTTGGCATCAAGTTTCGATGGTTTGACAAAATTTCATTAGTTTGAAGGTTTCGAGTTCAAATACCGAGCTTAGATCACTTTTCGAGAATCGTACTGAGGCACCATTCCAGCTGTTTTTATCATCGGATTCACCTAAGATTAGGCGAGGTCAAATTAAGGTGTCTACAGTTGCCCCTCTTTGATATAACTTGCATAGCAATGTGTGAAGCAAGTTATATCAAAGACCCAGAGACGACAACTATTTGACCGAGCCGTCAATCTTAGGCCACAAGAATACAAGCATGCGTATGATGTTAGTCGTACCCGAATTTCTGTCAAGCTGCCTACGTACCCCTTTGCTAGGGATCAGACCAAAATGTAGTTCATGGGGCAAAATGCAAGGATGCAAGATTAGAATATGATGCATGACAAGTATAGTGTAATGCAATGCGAGTCAGTTTAAGGTCATGAGGAGGACCGATGAGTCAGTTTAGGGTCATGAGGAGAATCGACGAGTCAGTTTAGGGTCATGAGGAGGACCGACGAGCCAGTTTAAGGTCATGAGGAGGATCGACGAGTCAGTTTAGGGTCTTAAGAAGGACCGACGAGCCAGTTTAAGGTGTTGAAGAGGACTGACGAGTCAGTTTAGGGTCCGACGAGTCAGTTTAGGGTCATGAGGAGGACCGATGAGTCAGTCAGTTTAGGGTCATGAGGAGGACCGACGAGTCAGTTTAGGGTCATGAGAAGGACCGACAAGGAGGACCGACGAGTTAGTTTAGGGTCATGAGCAGGACCGACGAGTCAGACATCAAATTAATAGGTCGAGTTAAGACCTAAAAATTTGAGACGGGATGCGAGTTAAAAGCCAAGTTGTAGCTTAAAACTAAAGTTAATCGGCGAGAGAAAACACCTTAAAAAGATAAGGGTTTAAAAACTCACCAAATTATTTTTGGAATTATTTCTAAACACACAAGATTTTCTCGAAGTAGAAACACCTGAGATTATAAAATTATTTTTGAAAAGCTTTAAAAGTTATTTTTAGAAACAAACACAAAAATAAAAATTTAAAAAAAAAATAATTAAAAATTTTATGTTTTCAAAAAATTTATTTTTGCTAATAAAACAAAGTGAAAAACCTACATTAATAAAATAGATGCACACAAAGAAGATAAGTAAAAACATATATAAAGAGCCCCAAACAGCCCCTCAAAACGATGACGTGACCATTGACAGATTGGCGTCGTTTTCCCCTCTGACATTGTGGTCGCCACTATAAAAATCCGTAGAAGGTGGCGGCCGCCAAATAAAAACCCCTTGAACATGGCGGTCGCCATTTGCCCCTTCGAAAACATAGCGGTCGCCATAACGGAAGGTGGCGACCGCCACTTCTATGCGCGCATATGGCTCCCCAAGCGCGCGAATTTGGTTTCATTCTTCACATCTCACTCTCTCTCGTGCTCCCAAGACTCTCTTAAGCTCTCTTTTTGTTTCTTGCTTCCACACTTTCCTTAGCCTTCTTCTTTTCCTTACCACACGATGTTCACATTACTATTCGTGATCCCTTTCCTCTTCATAGAGGGTCAGGGGCAGGGAGACAACGACCTTGGGGCACGACGGGGCCCATCTGCTACTAGGAGTTCCTCTATGGGGACTCTCGGGGGTACATCTGCTAGCCTTCCTGCTGGTGGGGTTACTTCCACGCAGCCTATTGCTGCGATGGATGCCCTGGTTCTCGAGGGGGAGCGTGCTTCTCACCGGGCTGCTGAGAAGGCACGAGCAGCTGTTGAGGCACAGGCTGCTGCAAATGCTGTTGCTGAGGCCGCTGTGGCCGATTTCTTGGATCCTAATGCTGGAGAGGGTTATTCGGCGCCTTTCGACCCGCATACATACGCTCCAGTACCTCATCGCGTAGTTCCACACGGGATGAGATGCTACGAGCCTCCAGCCGATGCTGTTGCGGCCGATGTTCTTCTACGGGAACCCGACCACCACATTTCTCGCCGGCGACCTTCGGTATTTATCCTATTCTTACTGTTTTAATTACCAAAGCATGATATATCAAACGTAGACGCATGCCTAGGATTCCCCCCATGTGATGATGATGTGATTCGATTTGATGATGAATGATGATTTATTTTAATGTGTTTGATGAATGATTTTGATGATGTGGATGATGATTGAGATTTGAACAAAGTTTAGGTACCTATACAATAGAGATTAAAAATAGTAGAGACACTTAGAATTTTTTTGAACAGACAGTAAAAGGGACAATTATTTTTAAAAAGCTTAAATTTTTATTTTTATTTTTAGAAAAAATATAAAAAAAATAAGGTGGAAGTTTTTATTTTTTATTTTTGGGGGCATAAAAACTGAAGAAAATTTTTTTATCAAAACCTTTTTAAAAAATTAGAGGTAATTTTGTCAAAAATCCTAAAATTTAGGACAAATTTTCACAAACCCTAGAAATTTAAGTGGCATTTTTTGAAAATCTAGAAAATTAGGAAAATTTTTAAAAAATCTTAGAAAATTTTGGAAAATCCTAAAAATGTTTTTTTAGAAAATCCTAAAAAAATAAAGGAAAATTTTTGAACATTCATAGAAAATAAAGGAAAATTTTAGAAAAATCATAGGAAATTTTTAGAAAATCCTAGAAAATTAAGAAATTTGTTTGAAAAATCCTAAGAAATTTTTAGAAAATTCTAAAAAATTATGGAAAGTTTTTGAAAAATCTTAGAGAATTGAGGAAATTTTTTTGAAAAATCCTAGGAAATTAAGAAAATTGTTTGAAAAATCTTAGAGAATAGAGGAAGTTTTTTTGAAAAATCCTAGGAAATTTTTAGAAAATCTTAGGAAATTAAAGAAAATTTTTGAAAAATCTTAGAAAATAAAGAAAATTTTTTTTGAAAATCATAGGAAATTTTTAGAAAATCCTAAAAAATTAAAGAAAATTTTTGAAAAATCTTAGAAAATAAAGGAAATTTTTTTGAAAAATCTTATGAAATTTTTAGAAAATCCTAGAAAATTAAGAAATTTTTTTGAAAAATGTTAGAGAATAAAGAAAAATTGTTTTGAAAATTCCTAGGAAATTTTTAGAAAATTCTAGAAAATTAAAAAAAAATTTGAAAAATCTTAGAAAATAAGGGAAAGTTTTTTGAAAAATCTTAGGAAATAAAGGAAGATTCTTAGAAAATTTTAAAATATCAAGGCAAAAGGGGCAAAACACAAATATCAGAGGGAGGAGATATTTTTCTTTTTTTTTTTTACTATTTTTTCAAAAAATTTTATTTATTTATTTTTATTTATTATATTTTATTTGTTTATTTTATTTATTTTTGGGAATAATGTTTAACATAAAATGATAGGAATTTGCCTGGAGCATCAGAGCTTAGGGTTCTTAGTTTTTTACTAGAACGTGCAAAAAGTAAAGGATCGTCTCTCCCACACGAACCTAAGGTTATGAAGATTTTGCCCGGCGTGCCGGGGCTTAAGGTGCCTAGTTTTCTAGGGCTGGAGAGAACCGAAAGGTCGTCACTTACATATGAACCTAGGATTTTGCTTTCAGATATCTTTCTGCACTTTGCTTGCTCGATATGTTCTTTATACGTTCTCTACCTATTTTCTTCCTTTCAGGTTGGTCATTATGTCAGAGGTTTTGGATGTTCAGTCTTTGGAGAGGTATTAGAGTGGTATGATGCCCTCACTGCTCCTAACTAGGCCATTATTGATACCTCCGACTTTGCTCGATTCATATCCCTGTTGGGTAGGACAAGTAATAATCGGGTCTGGCTGACGGCCCTGGCAGAGCGGTGGTGGGATACCACCAATACCTTTCACTTTACTACCTTTGAGGCTACTCTGACTCCTCTAGACTTCACACTTATCACTGGTATTCGGGTCGAAGGAGCCCCAATCCCGTTCGACCCGACCATTGCTGGTTCTACCAACGCGCTGATGTACTTCCTTGGAGCTATTCCCGCTCAGATGGATCGCGATAGAGTCCGGTATACCTGGTTCTTCAAGCGGTTAAGACATTTTCAGTGCACCGCGCCCCGCCACTTCGAGTGGGTCTCCTGGGGTTTTCTCATGTATATGTTCGGTAACCCCTTGTTTTCGAATAAGGAGATTACCATACATTTTCACTACCTGGGTGCCCTCGCTCGTCTGGACCGGTCGCCTCATACCACTGGGGAGGAGTTGCCCTTACCACCCTCTAAGGCTTCATGAGGACTCTCACTCGGTTCCCCCAGGAGCTCAGCATTGGGGGATACTAGAGGGTCTGGGAGGTATGATTTAGCTTTTCTCCATCCATTTCTGTTATCTGTTATTACCTGCTTGCTAACATCTTATTCTTTGCAGTTGTGGACCTATGAGTTCCTCGGGCTTCACATCCCAGCGAATTCCTCAGTGGACCCTTTGGTCATTCCTTGTGTAGCCTGGTGGTCCCGAGGGCTGAAGGGGAAGAAGGCCAGGGGGAAGGACATCAACCGGTTTCGGGTCTCGCTGGACCGGCTGACTCCTGACCAGGTATCTTTATTTTACTACTTACTATTCCGTACACTGTCTTCTTATACTGCTCACGGCACTGTACTGTTTCTGTTCTCTTTTCTGCCCTGCACAGTGATTACTGTACACTGTTCATCATACTGCGTGGCTTACTATTCTTCGCATTGTACTGTATTTTGAACTATTACAGGTCCATTGGGGTGTCTGAAGGGGCGTGGAGGATCGGGCTGGTGTAGATCTGATGCGTAGCCGAGATGTCGCTGCGAGGCGTATTCTGCTGGAGGGGCCGTTTGGTAGAGAGTATTATCTTGGAGAACAAGTGGTCCGCCAGTCGCTTGGCCTTGATAACTTTCAGATACCGATGGTTCCTCAAGCTTGTATGCGCTGGACTGATCATCTTAGCCAGGTCAATCTATTGCTGGAGTTGGAGGGGACTCACGTCGCGAAGCTGCTAGTAGTTGAGGGGGATTACACTGCCTGGGCCCGGGCACACCTGTTGGGACCTCTAGGACCTAGCCTGGCTACCCCTGGTGGCAGGAGAAGAGGACAGGCACCAGTGGCTGCTGATGTTGGTGCTGCTGGTGCTGCTGCTGGAGCTGCTGGCGCTGCTGGCCCTGGAGCTGGAGCTGCTGGAGGAGTGATAGGTCTGGAGATTCCTTAGGAGATTCAGACTGTGGCTTATGGCTTCCCCTTCTCCCTTCCTGTTCCAGTCCCGCCAGTTTCTGAATTCAGAGC
>JAULJZ010086618.1:0-12455 GCA_032270985.1 Heliamphora pulchella
TCTTTTTGCATTACCCATGTGTTGTATTTATAATAATGGACGATGTGTACATATTTTTGACTCTTGCATTAGAATGCTCTGGAAAAGGATTTTGAAAAGTTCTCTGTGTTGTCTTCTTATGAAAACTAATGAAAGAATGTCTTTTATTTCTAAAACTATTTAAAAGAGTTTTCAAAATAACAGGGCTTAGGTGGGTTTTGACTCACTGGCCGGTCACGAATGCCGTTCTTAGGAATGGGTCATGACACATACAGATCGCTCACAACTATGTTTTTCACGAGTGTACAAGGCATTTAAAGAATGATTTTTACTTTTTTCGTTACTATTGATCCACCTTTCATTTCGTATTTGCACTTTTCCGATTTCTTCACCAACACTCAATATTTTGGCTTGTTTTTGCTTTTTACTTGGCAAGTTCTCACTGCTCACTTGGCTAGCATCATGAGTTTGAGAGGGGTGTTAAAGTATAATTTTTTGTTATTTTGTTATTTGCTTATTAACTAAAGGGTAGTTTAGTCATTAAGACTAATTAGGGTTTCAGGTTTTGTTTTTTATATATTCTGTAACTCTCTTTTAGTGTTCAAGTATTTTAATTATTTGAATAATAGATTTTTGGTCTCTCCATTTCTAGCAGTATTGAGCAATATGACATTAAAATACCGTTAAAAATGAATACAATAATGTTACTTTTGATCTTTTTTTTTTTTTTTTTTTAAAGGTTCTTGATATCGAAAAGTTGGCTGCTGAAATGGGCTTGAGTTGTATAACCACATACAAATTGGATGCTCTTAAGGCTGTTCATCGAAGAAGTGAATCCTGTGATGCAACTTCGTCATTTGTTAACCAAGGAGGCTCAGACATTGATTTAACCATGATGGAAAATAGTATGTTACTTCTTTTTACACGGTACATATATTATGATTTATAATTTTTGTTGTCACTTGAGAGAACAAGCTATTACATGTGGTAGATTTGCAAATAGATCATTATCAATACATGGTTTATGAGATCATATATATTGCAATCAGAAAACACTATTGGAACTTCTCTCTCTCTCTCTCTCTCTCTATATATATATATATATATATTATTCCCACGGATAACCTAATGAAGAACCTTGAATTGAAACAAGAACTAATATGATAGCAATGGAATTGTGATTATATTATGCGATTTCAGGTTAGGTTATATGCATGGTTAGTCCGATTACGATTGTTGTGCGATGTTCGGTGGCTTGCTTGCTAGGGCTTAATATAGATGAGTATTCATTCAAAGTTGACTGCGATCTTATTGCTATGGCCTTGTAATTAATATAGCTTTTAACTAAGATAGATGGTTAGTGAAGGTCATAGCTTAGTGGCAGGCACCTCCTCGGCAGGAACCTCCTACTGTCGGTTGTTGTCAACAGGAATGGAACTTATCAAACTTATGCATCCCAAAGCATCAAAAGAAAACAAATAATACAAAGAGTGAAATGAAGAAAATCTGTTGTAGCCATCAGAGTATAAAAACCAATTAATTCAAATTTACGATGGTACTTTGTATTTGCATAATACGCATTTAATGTTTATAAAAAATTTGTAATTGACATCAGTGTCTAATATGCATTCATATTTTTGTGAAAGTGGTATTTTTGTTATTTGCTTGTTAGTTACAGGGTAGTTTAGTCAATAAGACTAATTAGGGTTTCTTAGGGTTTTAGTTTCTTTTTATATATTGTGTAAACTATCATTAGTAGTTGATTCAACTCTCTCAATTATTACAATAATAGGCGTTTACTCCTCTCTTAGTTTGTATCATGGTATTAGAGCAGGTTTAGCACCTCTAATCGTGTGTTTAGCAACCCTAATCGTAGCTGTCACAGAACCATCGCCATCACAGACCATTGTCGTCATCGATCAACGTCGGCGATTTCTCCGACGTTGACCATAGTCGACCTCTCCTGTGACACCGACGACGTCTTCTCCGACACCGTCGACCACCATCGCCGTCGTTTGCAACATCTTTCCATTTGGCTCTTTGCTATGCGATCTGAGTATCAAGATCTGATCTCCTCTGATGACTTCATCCCTCTTGGACGTCGTCGACCATTGTCTTCTTCCCCTCTAACACCGACGACACCTTCGGCATCATTGACCACCATCGACACTTTGCTCCAAGATCTGAGAATGAGATTTAGCCCTCTTGGTTTCTGCATCACTAAAGGTCGCTGGTCTTCTCTTTTGTCACTGACGACTTCGTCGGCCTTCACGTGACTCTGGCGATGTGCGCCAGATATGTTCTGGTCAAAGTCGGCCATATCAGATCTGATCTTCTATATCTTCGCTAGTTGTAGCGTGTTCAGACCATGCAATCTTCTATCTCCTCACATAGCAGCCTCTGACCATCGGCAACGTCTCTCTAATAATCTGTGACCCCTCTCGGACCTTTTCCGGACCTCCGTTTTGGCTTTGACGACCTTTGTCGGATGTTTGTTTGGCTCCGTTTAGCTTTAGACCTCCGTTGAGCATATGGTTGCCTCTCAGTTTTATTCCTTCACCCATATTTTGTTGGGACGATATTTTAGCCTGAGATTTGGCACGAGATTTTAAATGAAATCAAATTTGATATTTTATTTGGCAAAAGATTTGGTCTGAGATTTTCCTCTTCGACTTCCGGTGGTACTCAATCTTCCTTAGTATATTTCTTGTTTGAGTAACTTCAAATTATGTAAGACTCTTCTCGGCTCCAATCCCATGCCTTTGCTAAGCCCACTTTTTCTTCAGGTCTGCATGGTTCCTTTTTTTAGGTATATCACCAAAAATTTGGATTTTTGATTCCAGTTCTTCGCACCATATGGCATTTGTTTTGTCGAGTCTTAGTCATTGCATTTCTCCTTTTTCTCGTATCACTATTTCTATTGCAAATAGCGCTTTATGCAAGTTGTTTCCATTGGCTCTGTTCTCCCCTCCTCATCTTCCTCGTTGTCTATTCCAAATGTATTCTATGTGCCACAGTTGTCTATTAGTTTACAATCTATTAGTCAACTCTCTGATTCTGGTTATGATGTGTTATTCTCTTCTTATAGTTGTGTTGTTCAGGATCGGACATCCCAAAAGCAAATTGGAATTGGGCGTCGAGCTAGTGATTTATATGTTTTGGAGAGCATGTATATTCCTGTTGATACCTCTTCTGCTGCTGTATCTTCTTTTCGGTTAAATCAGAATTCGTCTCCTTTTTATTTTTAGCACTCTTGATTAGCTCATTCGTCTAGTGAGCGGTTAAAAGTTTTAATTTAGTCAGGCCACTTGGGTAAAGTACCTGCTAGTGATATCTTTGAGTGCAGTCGTTGTAAATTTGCTAAAATGTCCGCTTTACACTTCCCTAAAAGCTCTTCATTCTCTACACCTCCTTCCTCTCTTGTTCACATTGATGTGTTAGGACTCTCTCCCGTCGCAACAAAAGGTGGATCTGTGTACTATGTTTCTTTTATTAATGATTACAGTCGTTTTTGTTGGGTCTATCTCATGTCTTACAAATCTGATTTTTTTCGTATTTACCACATGTTCCATTATATGATTTAGACTCAGTTTTCTACCACCATCAAAACCATTCATTCCGACTTGGGTGGGAAATACCTCTTAACAGATTTCATTGACTTCTTAGCTACCTTTGGCACTATTCATTATTTTCATGTTCTGATGCCCCAGTACAAAATTGTAGAGCTGAATGGAAATATCAGCACATCCTTTACACTGCTCACTCCCTAGTCCCTTTCCCTTTCTTCATCTGTTTTTGCTGTCTTTTGGG
This sequence comes from Heliamphora pulchella, assembly GCA_032270985.1. Lineage (NCBI taxonomy): Eukaryota > Viridiplantae > Streptophyta > Magnoliopsida > Ericales > Sarraceniaceae > Heliamphora > Heliamphora pulchella. The sequence goes on from JAULJZ010086618.1 coordinate 3,790, forward strand.
GAGAAGCAGTTCTTACTGCCGTTTATCTTCTTAATTGTATTCCCACTCCTCTTCTTTTTCGGATCTCTCCTTATGAGAAATTATTTGGTGACATTCCTAATTACTCGTTGCAAGTGTTTGGTTCTGTTTGTTTTGTTTTTCTTCCCAAAAGGGAGCGTAATAAACTTAGCACTCGGTCAGCTCTCTCTTCACAGGATATGGCATTCACCAGAAAGGGTATTGATGCTTTGATCCAGTATCTAAACGGCTCTATGTTTCCCGTCATGTTGTCTTTCTTGAGCGACTCTCCTACTTTACCTTCCCCCCACGAATGCCTCTATTTCTAAAGATGATTTAATTCATATTGACCCTTTTCCGGTACATGTGTCATTTGAAGAGTTTACTTGTAGCCTTGTTGGTTCTGATCCCCTTCCTACGTCTCATTCTTCTGTTGTTCCATCTCTTCTGTTAGTTTATTCTCGCAGGCACAAGGCTCCTCCTCCGGCTGTATCCACTAGCTCTGACACAGTTTCATCTGCCTCTGTGGATCATAATCCTACTGAATGGCGCTACCCTTTGTGTACTCAGACTCCTCTGGTATGATTTGGTTTTTCTAATACGTGTTTTTCATTTTCTTATCGTGCTTTCTTGTCCACCATTCATACTTATTTTGAACCTCGGTCCTATAAAGAAGCTTGTACTGATCCAAATTGGATAAATGCTATTCAAGATGAATTAACTGCTCTTTAGAAGACTTCTACTTGGGAGTTGGTTCCATTGCCTGCTGGTAAACATCTCCTTGGCTGTAAGTGGGTTTATAAAGTTAAAATTTATTCTGATGGTTCTTTGGAGCGTTATAAAGCTCAATTAATTGCCAAAGGCTTTGCTCAAGAATATGAGATTGATTACGAGGAAACATTTGCTCCTGTGGCTAATCTGACTATAGTTCCCGCTTTGATCTCTATTGCTGCAGTTTGCCGGTGGCTTCTTTTCTAATTGGATGTCAAGAATGCTTTCCTCATTGGACACCTTAATGAGGAAGTCTACATGCGTCTTTCTCCGAGTCTCCTTCATCCCATTGGTTCTATGCCGCCTTCATCGTGCTCTTTGTGGTTTGAAGCAATCTTCTCGTGCCTGATATGAGCATTTTCAGTCTACCGTCACTCATATTGGCTTTAATCCTAGTTCTCATGATTCTGCTCTTTTCCTCCACCACATTACTGCTGGGATTGTTATTTTGCTCTTATATGTGGATGTTAAATTATCACCGGTTCTGATTCTACTGCTATCTCTGAAGTAAAACATGTATTTCGTGAGTTTGAGATGAAAGATTTGGGTCCTCTTTGATATTTTGTTGGTATAGAGGTTGCTCTCCTGAGGTCTATCTCTTATCTCAATCTAAATATGCTAATGAGGTAATTCATCGTGCTCGCCTTATTGATGATGAGATTGTTGACACTTCAATTGAGTTACATGCCAAGTTCTCTCCTTTTGACGGTATTCTCCTTGAAGATCCTATTGTTTGTCGCAAGCTAGTTGGGAGGTTGTTCTATCTTACAGTGACTCGTCCCGACATTGCATATGCAGTGCCTATCGTTCGCCAATTTGTTTATGCTTCTCGGTCCACTCATTGGGCTGCTTTGCTCCGGATTTTACGTTATGTTTGTGGTATCATCTTTTAGAGCTTATTATTATCTTCTTTTTCATATTTGACTCTTCGGGCTTTTGCTGATGCTGATTGGGCTGGCAATGTCTTTGATTGCAAGTCTACTACTGGTTATTGTGTGTTTCTTGTTGACTCTCTCACTTCTTGGAAGAGTAAGAAACAATCAGTCATTGCTCGTTCTACAGCTGAAACTAAATATCGTGCCATGGCTCATGCAACTGCTGAGATTGTGTGGCTTAGATGGTTACATTTTGATTTGGGTGTTTTTCTTTCCTCTCCTACTTCTCTCTACTGTGATAACAAGAGTGCCATCCAAATAGCTCGAAACTCTTTTTTTCATGAGCGTACGAAACATATCGAGATTAATTGTCATTTTGTTCGTCAGCATCATCAGCTTGGTGCTATCAATTTTCCTTCCGTTTCCTCATCTTTGCCGCTTGCCGACTTTCTCACCTAAACTCATACTTCGGCTCCTTTTCGCTTTCTTCTTGGCAAACTCTCAATGCTCACTGGGCTCGTAGCATGAGTTTGAAAGGTGTATGATTTGTTATTTGCTTGTTAGCTAAAGGCTAGTTAAGTCAATAAGACTAATTAAGGTTTCCTAGGGCTTTAGTTTCTTTATATATTGTGTAACATATCATTATTAGTTGATTCAACTCTCTCAATTATTACAATTATAGATGTTTGCTCCTTCTCTCTTAGTTTGTATCAATTTTAAGGTATTTAATGTGTATTAGTATCAAGTGAACATTTTCTTACAATATAATTATACATTAAAATATTTAATATATTAACGATACAATGTGTGCTCACAACCTGGGGATCATCTATGTGCACCGTCTCGCATGCCCTGCCCATGGGTCCACGCCCTCTCCCCACTTCCTATTTGCACATTTATAGGTCATATACTAATGGTTACAAAACCATGCTCAGTGGGCCGTTGGTCATATCTGGTGGGACCCAGTCGTGATTTTGTTTTCTACCGTTTATTTAATTCTCCTTAGAACGCCTTTACTACCTCTAGTTTAATCTTCCTTACCACACATGGCAGAATTTGTTACTGTTTTGGGGGATGATAAATTTATGATTGATCCTAATCCATCATTTTTATGTTCATGATGATTTATTTGCTCTATGAGGTCAACTTGCATCCAAACCTAAATATTTCAGGTTGCAATGAACAAGCAAACAAAAAGACTTGCACTAGTGAAGCTGACCCCCGGAAAAGTATCCCGAGAATGAGAAATGGGCCTGGAAGAAGTCATTGCATGGGTGGTAGGGTTGAAAAATCAGATGGGTTTTCTCCAAATAGCTTTGATCGAGTTCTTCTTGATGCTCCTTGTTCTGCTCTTGGTTTGAGACCTCGACTATTTGCTGGAGAGGTAGAATATTTTCCTGATTGTTTTACTGTTCTATAAAAGTTCTTTGTTGCTTTCGCCTAACGGTATTATTTATGCTATGGGTTTGCGTGCAAACTATTAGTTAAAGCTGTGCTGTTTTCACAATGTACATTAATTGATTTTCTTGCATAAACCTACACTTCTCACAGTAGAATGAACAGCGCATGGGCTGTTCCATGGATTTTGTCCTGGTGGCTAGTGCCTTATTTGTTAACGGTTTTCACTTTGTCCAATTTAGTTAATTGCTTCTGACCTCAATTTGACACTCGAAAGTATATTAAAAATTCTGAATGGATCTATACCAGATCTCTCTGTGGTATTATTGCATAAAGTGTTCGTTTGTCCAATTTAGTAAATTGCTTCTGACCTCAATTCGACACTCGAAAGTATATTAAAAATTCTGAATGGATCTATACCAGATCTCTCTGTGGTATTATTGCGTGAGTGTTCGTTTGGACAATAGTATATTCCCACTTTCCAGACTAGGAAGTTTTGCTTGCTGCTCACAGAAAAGCTACTTTTTAGAGTGTATAAAGCTAATTAATGACACTGTTGGATCCACATTTCTGTACTAGTACGTACCCGGTTGAAAGGAACCAATGGGCGTATACTATTCTTGGTAGTTGTCTTTTTATGATTTCCTTTGGTGCCATTTTATTGAGGGGATTTTGTTATCGGGTAGAATTTGGGCAAGCTGATGGTGCAGAGCAGTAAATAAAATAAGGGTAATCTGGATATTGATGGCTAATCTGTTTTCCTGCATGGAGCGTGGTTAAGACTTCCTCTAATGTAATTTTGGGTCAATTAGTCTGCTGCAATGTGTGCAGATGAGAGAAACTGTCATGTTTTTTCTTTTCTTATTTTTCTTGCAAGGAACAAAATTCTAGTGTATCTTGCTATAATATTATTGTAATTATTAATTTAGGAGGATTGATTGTATTGTAATTATGGTAGAAAGTGATTTTAGGCTGATTTAGAGAGATTGATGGAGATTGATTTATAGGAGTTATTGTAGGCTGATTTAGGGAGATTGTTGGAGATTGATTGATAGGAGTGATTGTAGGTTGAATTTATGGTAATACTTTCTATTTAATGAGAAGAGATCCTCCATTGAGAGGTATTCAGACCATTTGACATGGTATCAGACCCAGAATTCTAAATTATGTGCTTAATCTTCTGGGTTAGTTTTTCTTTTGGGTTGAGTTGTGGAATTTTTTTTTTGTGGTTTCTCCCTTGAGACTCCTTGATTCGGGGCTGTCGGACCTCTCATTGGGGTTTTCGACAATTTTTGGGTGTAGAGAGCTTCTTTTTTGGCTGGGGCATTGTAGCGACATAGTTGGGTATTCTAGGAATTACCATTCTTAGCAGTTTGAAGTCCTTTCGGCATCAAGATCTCTTCGACTTGGTTCTTTTCTTTTGATTTATCATGTTGAGAGAAAATTCAATTGTTCGTTTTAATGGAAAGAATTACTATACTTGGAGTTTCAATTCAAGATGTTTGTGATGGGAAAAGAATTATGGAGTCATTTAGATGAGTTGTCTAAAGCTCCCACTGATTCCAAGGAGATTGATTGTTGGGAGAGCAATGATGCCCGTATTATCTCTTGGTTACTGGGTTCTATTGTACCACATATGGTGAATAATCTTTGATCATTTACTATTGCTTAGGAGATGTGGGATTATTTTAGGAGCATTTATTCTCAAAATAATGCTGCCCGGAAGTTTCAATTGGAGTTGAAAATTGGCAACTATTGCCAAAGTATTCTTTCTATTGAATAATTCTATTCTGGATTCTTTAATTTATGGAGTGAATATTCTGGAATAGTTCAATCTACCGTCCCCAAGGAAGCCTTAGCAGCACTACAAATTGTTCATAATGAGAGCTGAAGAGATCAGTTTCTGATGAAGTTAAGACCAGAATTTGAGACTGCACGCGCTAGTTTAATCAATCGACATCCAGTTCCATCTTTGGATGTTTGCTTGGGGGAATTACTACTTGAAGAACAACGTCTAGTTACTCAGTTTGGCCTCATTCCATAAACCATGACGTCTGAGATGGTTAATGTGGCATATGTTGCTCAGGGCAGAGGAAGATCCAAGTCACAGACTCAATGCTACAGTTGCAAGAAGTTTAGACATATTGACAAGCATTGTAGTAAGGAATTATGCAATTATTGCTAAAAGGAGGGACATATCATTAAAGATTGTCGAGTGCAACCTCAAAATCGGCGCGCTCTAGCCTTCCCTAATGCTGTCTAGTCCAATTTCGCGGCTACCTCATTGGTTCCCTCCTTGGAACAACATTCTATATGCAGTTCTTCCTCTACTCTTACACTCGAGATGGTCCAGTAGCTGATTGTTTCTGCCTTCTCTGCCTTCGGCATACAAGGTAAAGGGAATCTACTTACGTCTCCTTAGTTGGTTAACTCTGAGGCTTCCAATCATATGAATGGCGGTACAGATGCTTTACATAATGTTCGTAAGTATGAGGGTGAGCAACATATTCAAATAGCCAATGGCAGTTCTCTTCCTATCACGGCGATTGGAATTTTGGGGTCTTCCTTTAACAATGTTTTTGTGTCCCCAAATTTATTTTCCAATTTAATTTCTGTTGGCCAATTGGTAGATTGTGAAATTCGCTTTGATCGTGATGGTTATCGTGTGCAGGATCAAGTGTCGGGGAAAGTGATAACAAAGGGGTCTAAAAAGTGGGACGTCTCTTTCCTCTCCAATTTTCCATTCCCCGTTCTGTTTTTTTCGATTGTACTGCTGTTATTCATAATAGTCATGTCTGACATAAGAAATTAGGATATCCCAATTCTGTTGTTTTGACTCATCTTATGAAACATGGTTATTTGGGCAATAAAGATTTGTTTTCATCTTCTATTGTGTTTTCCGATTGTGGTTTTTGTAAACTTGGTAAAAGTAAATCCTTATCCTTTCTTTTGCATGGCAGTCGGGCTTCTACTTGTTTTGAGATTATTCATACTGACGTATAGGGCATCAGTCCCGTTATTTCACATGCTCAGTACAAGTATTTTGTGACGTTTATTGATGATTATAGTCGTTTTGTTTGGGTATATTTTCTTCGCTCTAAAGCTAATGTGTTTTCTGTCTTTCAGAATTTTGTTGCCTTTGTTGAGAATCAATTTTCTACTTGGATTAAGACTCTACGATCTGATTCTGGGGGGGGGGGAGTATATGTCCAATGATTTTCAATCTTTTCTAAGAATGAAGGGTATTCTCTCCTAACGTTCTTGTCCTTACACTCCTCAACAGAATGGGGTTGCAGAGTGTAAGAATCGTCATCTTTTGGATGTTCCTTGATAATTGACTCTTTTGTACCCCCTAGATTTTGGGTAGAAGCATTATCTACAACTGTTTATTTGGTTAATCGTCTACCCTCCCAAGTTCTCAATTTTGATTCTCCGTACTCTCGTTTTGGTGTTGCTTCTGAGTATAACTCTCTTCATATATTTGGTTGTGTTTGTTCTGTTCACTTACCATCAACTGAACATCACAAGGTTGCTCCTCAAGATGTTAGGTGTGCTTTTCTCGAATATAGTAATGTCCATAAAGGGTTTGTGTGTTATGATTCGGCTGCTAATAAATTTCGTATTTCTTGAAATGTGGTCTTCTTTGAAAATCAATATATCTTTCAGTCTTTTGCTTCTCATGATTCCTCTTCAGTTTTGCTTCCTATTTTTGATGATATATCTTGTCCTGTTGAACGCTTTAAGTCAAGGGTTGTGTATCAGAGATGTCGTCCACCGTTCCCATTGCTTGACCCTGTCCCAATGCCTGATCCTGTCCCGATTGAACCTCGTCGGTCATCTCGGATTTCACGTCCTCCTGATAGGTAAGGGTTATCTCATACAGCCCTCCACGCCACTCCTGATACTACTACTGTACCTAAGTCTTACTTTGAGGCTTCTACTTAAGCATGTTGGCAGCAAGCTACGCAAGAAGAGCTTCAGGCTCTTCAGGACAATCACACCTGGGATATTGTTCCTTGTCCTGATGGCGTCAAACTTCTTGGCCGCAAATGGGTTTATACCATAAAGTTACGGCCTGCTGGTTTTATCGAAAGATATAAAGCCCGTCTGGTGGCTCTTGGAAATCGACAGGAGTATGGGCTTGATTATGAGGAGACGATTGCACCTGTGGCCAAGATGACTACTGTTCGCACTGCTATGGCTATTGCTACCTCGAAAGGGTGGTCACTTCGACAGATAGATGTGAAGAACGCATTTCTGCATGGAGATCTCAAAGAAGAAATATACATGACTCTTCTACCTGGCATGTTCATTCACTCCTCTTCTGAGATTTGTCGTTTGAAACGGTCTTTATATGGATTGAGGCAGGCACCACGTGCCTGATTTGAGAAGTTTCATTCTACTCTTCTTGACTTTAATTTTATTCAGAGTCAGTTTAACTATTCTTTCTTTCTCCGATCGACTGTTACTGGGCTTGTTGTACTTCTTGTATGTGGATGATATTGTTGTTACAGGGTCTGATCCTCAGATGATTAAGCAACTACATGCGCATCTCAACACTACGTTTCATATGAAAGATCTTGGTCCTCTGTAGTATTTTTTTGGTCTTGAGGTACATCGCTGTCCGACTGGCACACTTCTGCATCAACCCAAGTATATTAAAGAGATTCTCACCTTAACTGGTCTTCAGTCTGGTAACTCGGTCCTTACTCCTATGGAGGTCAACTTGAAGTTATAGCAAGAGGATGGCGTGCTATTAACTGATCCTTCATCGTATAGACAGCTGGTAGGGAGTTTGAATTATTTGACAATTACTCGTCCTGATATTTCTTATGCTGTACAGCAGGTTAATCAGTTTATGGAGGCTCCTCGCTATTCTCACTTGGCCGCTGTACGATGTATTCTTCGTTATCTCAAGAGTACTTTTGGTCGCGAGTTATTTTTTCCTACTGGGACTTCTTTACAGTTGATGGGTTTTAGTGATGCAGATTGAGCTGGTTAACCTGATACTAGTCGTTCAGTTACTGGTTTGTGCATGTTTCTTGGTGATGCTCTTATTGCTTGGAAGAGTAAGAAGTAGGATTGACTCTCTAAATCCTCAACAGAGTTTGAATATCGTGCTATGTCATCTGGATGTTCTGAGATTGTTTGGCTTCGGGGTCTGTTGGGTGAACTTGGTGTTCTTCAGCTTACTCCTACTCCCTTTCATGCTAAAAACACTTGTGCTATTCAAATTGTTGCCAATCCGGTCTTTCATGAGCGCACAAAACACATTGAAGTAGATTGTCATTCTATTCGCGAAGCACTTGACCAACATGTGATTACTCTCCCTTACATTTCCACTGAGTTTCAGACAGTTGATGTGTTTTCCAAGGCTCTATCTCGTCACCGACATCGATTCATGGTTGATAAATTGATGCTTCGTGATCCACTAGGATCAATTTGAGGGAGGATGTCAGCTGTAATATTTTGTTATAATATTATTGTAATTATTGATTTAGGGAGATTGATTGTATTGTAATTATGGTACAAAGTGATTGTAGGCTAATTTAGGGAGATTGATGGAGATTGATTGATAGGAGTGATTGTAGGCTGATTTAGGGAGATTGATTGTATTGTAATTAT
>JAULJZ010086629.1:0-12455 GCA_032270985.1 Heliamphora pulchella
GGCCTTTTGGGGGAGGAATTGGCCCAGGCCTAAGGGGTATAGGGCTTGGGCCACAAGCCGAGCTTTTTGCAGGCTTTTACGGGCTTTTTTGGGCTTTTTATTTTTGTAATTTTTTGTTTTATTTTTTGAGTTGTTGACTTGTTATATAAGGTTATAAATTATTAAATTTATATTTTATAGTTTATTATAAGTTTATTTTTTAATTGATTATTTTATTATAAATTTATAGTTTATTATAAATTTATAATTTTATTAGTTTTTTAGTTTTTTAGTTTATAAGTTTATAGTATAATATTAGTTGATTAGTTTATAAGTTTATGGTTTATTATTAGTTATTAGTTTATTACAAGTTTATACTTTATTAGTTATTAGTTTATAAGTTTATAATTTATTATTAGTTATTAGTTTATTATAAGTTTATACTTTACTAGTTTATTAGTTTATAAGTTTACATTATTATAAGTTTATTAATTTATTATAGGTTTATAAATTAGTTTACTTGTTACGTATTAATATTAGTTTATAAATTATGTTATGAACTGATATTTATAATAAACTATTATGTTAAATTATAGTTTATAATATTTGTTTATAAATTATGTTAAGTTATGTTACAATAAATACATTAAGTTTATTATAATACATAATATATAAATAATTAAATATAATAAGGGGCTCGGGCCAAACGGGCCGGGCCTCGGGCTCGGGGCTCTGGCCAGCCCACGGGATCAGGAGTTAGGCCCAGGCCCGAAAAATACATGTGCGGGCTCAGGTGAGCACGGGTTTTTGGCAGGCCAGGCCCGCACAGTAGTGGGCCTCGGGACGCCCACAAGCCCCATACCATTTTTACACCCTTGGTGCACATGAAAGTGGATGGAGCTATGGAGCTAAGTTACCCGTTTTCAAGCGGCTCGGGAAATGAGGTCAAATGTTGGGTATTTGTTTGCCTCACATTCGGAATCTCTATTATTTAGGGCGATTTTTTTCTCGTATGCTTATGACAATAGGCACTTGGGCCCTAACCAAATATCCTGTGTGTGCATGCTTGTATAAACTATTTATTGTGGGTGCTTCGGTTGGCATGGAAGGTTAACTCTGAACAAATGGTATTTGAGCAACGGTTGACAATCCAAGACAAAACTAGTGAGCTATTGATGGTGATTCGGATCCGAAAACAACAATAGGTAATGGTGGCATGTAGAACACACAAGGGAAAAAACGAAAGACCGATCATTGACGAACATATGATAACCAAGTTATAAAGGCTCGTGGAAAACATGATGATAGATGGAAAATTTTATAGGACAGCTATTAGACCAGCGATTTTATAAGGGACATAATATTAGGCTACTGAGAAAGATCACATAAATAAGATGAGTGTTGCTGAAACGAGAATGTTAAGGTAGATGTGTGGTAAGACTAAAACAAGTAAAATTAAGAATGAAAAAATTTGTGGAATGGCAGGGGCCTCACCAATTGAGAAAAAATTGAGAGAAAATACTTTAAACACTACAACATAGATCAGTTGATGTAGTAGTAAGAAAAAAATACCAAGATCACAAGTAATGAAAACACTAGGGGGGCAACAATGGGTTAAGGCTTAATTTGGTTTAGTTTAGACAAGCTCTACAAGTAATGGTGAACAAGGATAGCCACCGTTGTACGTAAGCACGTTTATGTACGGGTACATGAGCACAAGTATGCTACTCCAGAGATGTAAAGAAGCACACATAAAAGGATTAAACGGTGGGCAAGCATATTGACTAGATGAGACAAAAATGAGTTGCTAATGCTTGCAAAAACACAGAATATAGAAAATAAGAAGGTTGTCACAACAAAAGGTGCTCACCATGGAATACATACGACTTTTTCTATGTGAGTTTGGTTTGTGGTAGTCAAGGATCAAATCGTTTTAGTGGACCGTTTCGGTTGGCTCAAAAACAAAAACATAATGAAAAGGGAAAAACTTGGAGACATAACTACTTCTATGTACCTCTAAGGCTAAGAAATGTGCTTCTAAGGCTGAGAAATTTACAATTGAACATTTTTAACAGCCATAGCCTAGATAGTTATTTCATAATATTAAATTATAGAAAACTATACTAGATTGGATTCATATTAATACCAAATTACCAAATTCTAAGAAGTTAAAATAAGGTCAATATTCCATAGCTACATAAAAGCATGTAATATTCAAAGTGAACAAATATAAGAAAATAAAAAATTCTAGTAGTAATAGTGATTAAAAAGAAACAAATTACATCAGCATCGTTAACAAAAGGGTGAATAACAAATAAAGAGAATAAGTGATTTAGTCATACTTATTTTATCTTCTTCCCTCTCTCTCTGCTCCTCTTCTGTCTAATTTTTCATGTTCTTTAATAGATTTGTGTTTTAACTGTTGTTCTCAAATTTTTCTATTTTAACAAAAAGAGAAAGAAAAATGAACATTGATAGATATCCCTAATAAGTGTCAAGACAAATTGTTGTTTCAGTATATTTTGGAGTGTTTCGGCCAGCCTTTTTCGTAGTGTTTTGGTGGAAACATCAAAATTTCAATATTCCACTGATATTTCATTTTGGAATCCTAGGAAAAGAAAACATTCCAGTTATTTCGATGGAAATGAAACAAAACATTATTTCTTTGTTGTAATGGAGACATCCCGAGAAGAAGGTGCAAATTTTAGGAGTTGAGCTCAAGCATGAGTGTCACGTCCCAAATCAGTAGACATGGCTGGCCATGGATTACAGACCTTGGCCCAATAGGCCACGAAAGCCTGAAGAACAAAATAATTCACCAGAAAATATATTGTGCTGATAGACATTATTACCAAAATTAACTCGAATCAAAAGTTCCGTGGGTCACAAACAGCTCACTATTCTTCATGAAAAACCTAGTTATGGTCACTAGTCAAGCAAAAGGAAAAAAATGCCGAATCAAAAAACACCTAAGAGGTCACTAAAATCAGTTCCTAAGATACCACAGAGTTCACCACCAGCCACCCTGCTAATCACTTGAAATGTTAACAACGTCAGCCGACGGCTCGGTGAATAGTTAGCAAATAAAATACAGTTCAAAATGGGATGTTCAAGGTATTTATTATTGAAACATATTCATGGCATATAATAAAGTGTAAAATCACCTGCTACAAAAAAAATTCTTTTTCTTTTCGTCAAATTCACATTTTACATTTAACACCATTCTGGTGTTGGTTATTATGATGAGACTTGTTACACCAATTGCTTATTACTAGTTTTGAATTGGGTGAATTTAACATTTGAGCGAGCCAAAATAACTTATATGCCATGAATTTTACATCAATATTTCTATACTTTTATATAAAAAGAATTCTTAAAATTATCTTTTGTTTTTATCAAACTATTTGGGGACAGAGATGATTTTAGAAAACATGTAGCATGCTAAATCACTCACCTGGGGTTCGAAGAATATAATAAACGTAAAAAGATAAATCGGCCACCATCCTAAATTATGCAAATATAAAAGTATATAAATATTGATGATTTAAAATTCATGGCATAGAAGTTATTTTGGCTCACTCAAATGTTATATGGAGCTTTTCATATTCAAATGTTACACGGAATTTTTCATACACCTTTTTATGGTGCAACTTATGAAATTTTATTTTAGAACCATGTTGAAAGTTCAGGGAATACGCCCTCTAAAGAGGTGACTCTGACCGCTAGAAAAAAAGCCACGGCTTTGCGCTCGTGATGACTCTAGTGCTTAACGGTTTTAGAGGAAAGGCCTAATATTCCAAATTACTTTAAACTAGTTCATCTTAGAGAAAATACTCAGGCGCCATCCTATGGTGACTCTAAGTTCGATGTTAGATCCAACAGGCCGAGGATTCCCCGAGATTTATTTATATGTGGTACTGGATACTTATTTTATTTATAGTTCCCATCGATTATTAATGATCATATTGTTATCACCATTACGGTGTTGATTCTTTTTATGACAAGACGTGATAGAGTGATTACTCATTTTTTACTATGAAATCAATTGAAATTATTTATTGCACTAAAAATATAAATTTTGTCAACAGAAAACATGATTTATGAAATCATGTGATTTTTATACTCATTTATTATATGCCATGATTATATTCCAATTATAGATATTTTGAACATCCCATTTTTGAACTGTATTCTACTACGTATGCTTATCATTCACCAAACCATCGGCTGACATTATTTTTAACATTTTCGAGTGTTCAATGAAAAGGATAGTGAGGACTCCGTTGTGTTTTGAGACCCATTACCAGTGACCTCATAGGATTCATTTTGCATATCTAGTTAAGATTTAAAATTAATCGCAGTTAACCTTTAGTCGACTTGTATATGAGTGGCTATTTTAGGGGGCAATTTGTATTCCACGGATATTGTTTATGATTTGAATTATAATTTTATTAAAATTTTTAGTTAGTGTCAAAACTTTTTACGGTTCATAGAATTTGTTTTAAATTTTTAGGCTTTCGTGGCTATTGGGCCAAGGCCCGTAGTCCACAGCCGGTCATGTCACGACCCACTAACCCAGACATAGTATTTCAAGAGACAAAAGCTAGAGAAGGATTCTAAAAGAAAGAATGATCACCAACGACCAGGGTCAAAGTCACAAAAGAGAACGGGGGACTCACAAACAAAGAAAAATGTGCCAACAAGACGAGATTAAGGCCAAAAGTCGACAAATCCAACGTGGATGCCCAAAGGTCAAAATGGCGTCGTTCTGGTTACATCTTGGGATCCAAAGACTTGGCAGCATGAGGTCCAAGATTGGTAACTCATACATGTAGCCCAAAGTACAAGGAATTTAAGAAAAAAAGTCCAATGTTAATAAAAATAATGTTTTTAATGAAGTCCGACCAAAAACATGCGAAAAACGGTTAATGAAAACAGATATACCTTCACTATTTTTGTCATAACTTTTTCTACAAAAAGAATTTTGATATAAGATTAGAACCATTGGAAAAAAGACTTCCGAGCCTTCAATTTTAGTACAAGAATAACCCAATTCGGACTTCGGGTGAATAAGATACACTGATTTAAAGAAAACAATTTTTGGACTGTATCCAGACCGCTCGATCGATCTTTCGTTATTCGCAACTTTTTCAAGCATGCAACAGAGAAACCGAAACCACACCAAGATCGCTCCATTGATTTGAAGACCGATCGATCTGGTACCCGAGAGAAGTTTTCTTTTTGATATTTTAAAGCTGCAACACTCAACCAAACCTATTTTTATGCAAAAGGAATGTACTAGGGCCTTGGAAAAACATTTAATTTGATAAGAAAGAAGCTCAAAACCATTAAATCAAAGAAATCAACTCAAACATTCATTCAAAAACTTGTGAATTCATTAAAAATTGAATCCAAAAAGCTCTCCTTGTTGGTGCACATTATCCAAATATATTTAATTACATGAGAACTTGGCCTTAAGGCCTTACAACACTTAAATGTTTGAATACAATACACAACAAAACATATCCAAGAACCACCAACACAATAACAAGTTCCTCATTGCATCCATATGCTAAAGAGCCCTCTTCACCACCTGAAAAGTTTTATTTTGAACAACGTGAGCCGAAGCTCGATAGGAATCTAAAACTAAAAATAGATAGATGCGTGACATGCAATAGGTAAGAGTATACAACGTCAAAATAAAAAATTTACCAAAATAAATAATTTTCTCATAAGTTTCCAAATTACCAACCCAACTATTCAAATCTTCACAAGTTTAATACCACCATGAGTTTGATTAAACAAAACACCAACACTCAAACATTTTAAGCACGGGTTTAGTTTGGTACCGACTTGTCACACAAAATAATAATTGACAATTATAAACTCCTATACGTTGCCCTCACTACTGGGCCGCCTTAAGGCACTGATAGCCAACCCATTATATAGGTTTTATAATTTGCCATACAATTGCACACTTTTACGGATCAACCAAATGGTAGAGCACCCTTGCACTCTTTTACGGTCACACCAAAGGATAGGACACCTCTGCACTCTTTTACAGAACTAACCGAAAGGTAGGACATCTAATCATGCGCAAGTTTTTGGTCTTTCGCCGAGAAGTTATTCAAACCCATATTATCACATCACATTGCCTCAGTACATTAACTAAAGCAACAATTCATCCAAAAATCAGCCACATGTGCATATAACCTCTATTTCAAGAATTTAAAAATAACACAATCCAACAACTCCTACCAAACCCAAAACTCATTTGATTTTAAACACAATAAACATACAACCAATTTTATTTCCTCCAACACATACACTTTTCATATATTCATCAAAATTTAAGGTTTTTACTCTCCAAACAAGACTCATGGCATTTTAGTAAAAATTTAAAACACCTAGTCATGCATTCATAACAAAAATCCATAAATAGTTTAGAATCCCACCTCATAGAGCTAAAACCCCAAAATTTGAGCACACCCGAAAATCCAAACTTTGACAAAACGAAAATCCGCTTGATTATAAACGTAACTCTTGTGAGAAACCAAGTCCTTAGTCTCCAAAATGAAGAAGAAAGAAAAAGAAATTCAAGCTCATCCCATGGAGGACTACCCGAGAGAGACAGAGAGAGAGAGAGTACCCTCCGTTGGGGGTCCCACTAATCCCACATGCACACCAATATATATAAATATATATATTCACACACGCACACACACACAACACATATATATAATCACTATGGGTACACACACACACACACACACACACACATATATATATAATCACTATGGGTACACAAACACTTATATATACAAATAACTTCCAATTAAAATTTCAGATTAATTAATTTAAAACACTCTATAAAATTCCAAAATATTTAGATGTAATATTAAAAACAATTTCTCGAGTTCCCAACCACACATGAGAATAAAAAAATTGATAAAAAGTCATTGGCCCCACAGGCCATTTATCCGAACTAAAGTCATACACGTACATTATTTTTTTTTACACGTGTTATTAATCACACCATTATTTAATTAAAATAAATAAAACGAGTCCAAGTTCGTACATGGAGCTGCAAACACTTAAGGCACTCGGATTAGAAGGTGCATACTCTCTGATGTGAAAGCGTGGGCTATGTGGTAAAAACAACAACAGTCAAAGGCATCCTTGATGGATGAATGAGGGCACTTAAATGAGAGATGTGAACATCTTGATAAAGGCGTGCAGGGCATCGGTGTGAAGATGCATGTCATGCACAGAATTGATAAGCAACGAGTATTGGTTGCGGAGATGAAATATCACTGCACATGAGTTAAGGACAAGATTTTAGAAATAGTAGTCCACCTATATGGTTCCTCATTGATTTGGCCCAAAAAAAATGTAAGCTTAAAGTTAGGAGTTGGGAGGCATCTTATGTTAGTAAAAGGAAGAAGATAAGAGAGGATAACGTCTGGGACGTGAAGAAGTAGGCAAATGCAAAGGCGGTTTGCAGAAGCCAAGTTGGAGAAAGAAACTCTTATCTTTTCTTCAATCTTTCCTCCATCCACCTCTCCATTCTATAAATACCTCAATTAGGTTTCAGGTTTGGAATTACCCAAAAAAAAGGTTTTAGGATTAGCTGCGAGCAAGAGGAATGAAAGAAAATGAGGAAATAGTAAAGGGAGAGATGTAAAAATACTAATGAGGAAGATGCCTATGGGGGCTTGGGGCTCAAACACACTGCAAGAAAATGCATGGGATTTTGGGACTCAATTACACATGAGCAAGGGTCACGGGCACGAGAAATGGTATAAGGTGTTGGTTATTTACACATTTGTAATCTCTATTACTTATAATAAATTTTTTTCTCTCACCTATGGATGTAGGCATTTAGGCCAAGTCATGTAAATTTGTGTATTGTGTACATGTATGTATTTATTGTGTATGTGTATAATGTATGTATCTATTTATTGTGACTTGTGAGTGTTATTGTTGGCATGGAAGGGTTTAACTCCCACCATCAATGAGAGATAGTAGGGGCATATTTTCCCAATTGATATATGCACTAAAAAGGTTCTATGGATAAAGATTATTTTAACACAGCAATTCTTGAAGTGAGTCACTGCATCTTCAATTGATTGAGAGGAATAATATCTTCAATACCTGAACTCCATTTTCATCTGAACAAGACATATTTCCCTAGAAAGGATCAGACCCTTTTGATAGAGAAGAAAAGGAAGAAGGCAGGTTTCAATTATCATTGCCTCTACCTTAGTTCGTATTCTTCAATACAGGACCCCTTTACTCAGTACAGGACACCCCCATAAATCCACAAGATCATGCATGCAAAGAGAAATAAGAATTTGTATGCATAACCAAAGTAGTGCGACCGCAATCACAAATTACAAAAAAAATGGAAAGAAAGATTCAAGCATAAAAATTATGAATCTCCTAAATTCTCCAGCATTAGCGCCTGAAAACTGCTTGGAGATCACGCTTGGTTCAACAACTACCCCGCATTATTTCAACAAAAAAACAGCAGAAAGAAACTCTAACCCTCCTTCAGGTCGCCGAGAAAATGCAGGATATGGAAAGAATAAAGAAATACAAGTCTTAGAGTTTTCCATCGATTCAAACACGACAGAACAAACCACCCCCACCACACACACACACACACACACACTTATATTTTCCCCCACAGTTTCCCGAATGCTCCTGCCAAACAAACAGGGTTTGAGTTGGTAAAGGTGAAGTTGAATCCAATTACCTTTTAATGTAGTCGCATCACTTGAGCATAAAAGGATAGACAGCAAAACTGAGAGAGAGAAAAGGAGGAGAGGAACAGCAGCAGAAATGGCCATCACTTGCTCGCTTTCTCAGTCTCTCCCTTCCTTCCTCCTCTCTCTTCCACCCTGCTGCAATCGGAGGAGGAAAGAGAACGCACGCATTGCTTGGGTTCGTGATTTCATATGGGGCCTTATTGATTTTTGAAAAAATAATAATGCAGCTACAATTTTATCAATTGATTTATTAATGATATAGTCCAATTATAAATATTAAATTTAAGTAAAATTTATATAGACTTTTCAAATTAATAATTGTAATTGCGTCATATTATTTTATAAATTAATTTAATATAATAATTTTATTATTGTTACATTATTGTTGAAAAAATATAAGAGGCCGATATTTGATGCATTTATTGTTTTAAGAAAATTTTAATACATAACTTATTTTCGAAAAATATTTTAGAATCACACACTAAAGAAATGATTATTAAAAATTATTTTTGGTTAATAGTAGGTTTTTTTAGATTTTTACCAATAATACTCTTATATAATTAATACACACTTAATATTGAGAATATATTACAAAAAAGACACGAAATGAACGAAATGAAAAATACAAAAATTACAGACCCAAGACAATAGTTGAGAAGAGAGACCCACACTGAACCTGCCAAGAAATAAAACACATTGACCTTATGTAGACGGCCAAGATTTTGGTACTTCAAATAAAATTAAAAATATAAAAGAAATAGTACAAGTATGACGTAAGTGCTTACATCATTTACATCTAGAAATGGGTCATTCATGACATCAGTGGCAACTAGTTGGATTATGATTACTAGTCTTTTTATTATTGCTTTTGGTTAAAACTGAAAATTCCAAATTTAAATTTTGAAGACTAGCCCAAATTTTCTTTCATGTCATGAACATCATAGCTTTAAGCTTTTTATCTTGAGGAGATATCCTTGGCCAATTGTTCTTTTAATTCCTTGAATGGGTCTTTAGGAATGCTTGAAGAATAAACTTCATTATTGCTTTGAGCTTGATGTTGCTTATGCTTTAAAATCAAATAATTTTGGTATTTATTCAGTTTTTCATTAATTGTGGGTAGAGCATAATTGTTCCATCATTTATAATGAAATATTCGAGTTAAGCATGAAGGTTGTTGAGAAATTCACAATCATAGGACCATTTTCAAATCCAATGAAGATTGAATTCAATCATGAATGAGATAATTTATTCAAAATCAAACTTGATTTCTCTCTTGATATGAGGATGAAGCATTATATAGAGGCAGAATGATTTATGGAGTGCTTCAAGGAAAAATTCTTCACTTGGGCCAAATTTGTCCCACCACTAATAAAACCAATTTGGTAGTTCACTGACCTCGATTTGTTCAGATATCGTGAAGAATCACATGTGATGAAAGTCCATTTTTGGTAATAGAAAGCTTTATTCCAAGCTTCACAATAAGGTCAATAATTATAATGAACATTATAAGCATTCTTGTTAAATTTCAATTGTCGTAGAGAATTTAAATCAAATTCCCAGTCTGTGGTCTTTAAGACTTTTTATATAGGCTTTGCTGAAAGCAATTTTTGATTGTCCGTTCTTTTTATTTATGGGATTATGAGTGAATATTATTGATAATGTTTCTTCTAATATTTTCTCGTATAATATTTGAGACATAACATGTTTAATGGGAAAATGATGTTTTTTTAGAAAAGTATCGCATTGCACAATTTTGTGGTTTCTGAATCCATTTAAGATTTTCGTTATTTAAGACAATAATTAATTTCGAAAGATCTTTAAAAATTGTATCAAGTAATGGTGGTGCATCCACAAAGGTATCTTTCATTGTTTTGGTACTTTGAGCACTATGAGAAGTTTGAAAAGAGCGAGATGGCCCTCATAATTGTGTTTTCAGAACATCATTTACTACTTTAAGCAATGGAGATCCGCAACCTCAAGCACGGAAGGAATTTCCTCCTCTTAAATTCCCACCTCTATTAGAGTGGTTTGCATAATGTCATACACTCATATTGCAAAATTTTACAGGTGAGAAAATTAGAGAGACTATTAGCTCTCCTTTAATGTATTCAATTTGAAAATTGAAAACAAATAAAATTGCTTGTCATATAGCAAAAATTTATTTAGATGCTAAATTTGTAACATACTTTTGTTATAAATCTTTAGTCGCACTACAATCAATGTGTAATAAAAATTCTTGATTTAAAATATCTTGAAACTTTGTGATGCAATTAACAATAGAAATAATCTTTTTTAAAGATAGAATAATTTTATTTGAGAATTTTTTTTGGCCTCTTAATCTGTACCGTACTAGTTGCTCTTTGAGAATCTCAGGATTTCTTCGTTTTAAGATTCCTCCATAACCATTATCAGATGCATCAGTTTCAATAATTTTGAACTATGCTGGAATAGCAATAGAGATAAGCAGGGCAACTACTTTACTTTAAGCTTATTTTTCTCACAACATATGTATGTGCTTCACTCCAATGATGAGGGTTTTTTCTCAGTCTATTATAAAGAATTGCAGAATTTAAAGCTAAATCCTTATAATAATTTGAAATATAATTTAAATTGCCTAAAAATCTTTGTACCTACTTTTTATAGGGATTATTATAAAGATTTAATCCCTATAGATCTTTCTATAGGGATTATTTTTCCCTCGGAAATATGACGCCTCAAAAATATAGATCTTTTTTGAGAATATGACATGAGGATGAAGCATTATAGATCTTTCTTTTATTGAGAATATGACATCAGATCCATTGTAAAACCTTATTAAATGATTTATAATTGATTACAAGGCAGGAAACTCCTCTTTTTATTTCTGCATTTTTATTTACATAAAACGCAATACAATTCCAAGGAGAAATACTTTTTCGAACTAATTTTTTTATCTAATAAAGACTGAATTCTAATTTAACAATAATCAAGATATTGTTTACTCATTTGACCAGGTCTTGCTTTGGTAGGAATAATTTTTTTTCTTTAATTTTTTTTTTCATATGGAAGGCCAACAATGTCTTTTTCTTTCGCAAAAAGCATTAGAAAGATCACTACAAACCTCAATTTGTATTTTTTTAATTAATTGATTGATTTTATTCTGCACAGGTGAATTTTGTAGTTTTTTTCTTAAGGATAAAGAGACAAAAAAATGGAGAAAGATACATCCATAAACTTGTTTTCGTAATGAACTAGTAACAAAAAAAAAAGTAAAGTCCATCATGAGATGCAGCAAATGTTTTTTATATCTTCATGTCATAAAATTGGAGTAAGAGTAAAAAAATAGATGTAATATATTTCCAGTGTGTAGGAGTTACATATATACAAGCTCAAGAATCAATCAAGGATTAATCAAAGCCATTATAGGTCCTAATAAAACGTTATCCCCCAATTAGTGGGGTTTGACTTCTGCTTTTGGATCATCATTAGTGGGATCCTGACTACACTTATGGCTCGTTTGATAACTCGGATTGGATTAAATTGGATTAGTAGTGAGATGGAATTGGTAATGAGGTGGGATTAATTTTTTTGTGTTTGAATTGAGAGAGATTAAATAATGAATTAGATAATGATTTACCATTGTATTAAATTAATTTATTTTAAAATTAACTTAAATAAATTAATAAGTTAAATTTTATATTATTGTTAAATTTTATATTATTTATT
>JAULJZ010086640.1:0-12454 GCA_032270985.1 Heliamphora pulchella
TTAGAAAAATCATAACATGGATCCTTAGATCCAGTCAATAATCTCTAGAAGAAAAAGTTTTTTTTTGTTTTTTGTTTTTTTTTGTACAAATGTCGAATTCTGAGATGGGAAAAAAGGAAAAAAAAGAAGAAACAACGAATGAGAAAACTCAATTACATAAGATTTTGCTCTGATACCATGCTAAGATTGATGAATGAACGAAAAATAATAAGAAAGAGTTAGGAGCGAGTTATTCTAATGGTGAAAAAAGAGAGCACCCAAAAATTAGGGTTAGCTCATTTACCACTATTATTTATATAATAAGACAAGTATTCCAAAAATACAATAATAGTCCTAACTTAACAGAACCTTCCATTGAAATATTTGGGTTGCCACTTGCCATTGGAGGGAGATCCTAGGGAGGAGTCTTTTTGGACTTATGTGGTAGATAAAATCGAAAAGAGATTGGATGGATTGTAAAGAGTCGGGGCTTATTTTACTATAATCAGCCTTGTGTAGCATTCCAATTTATTATTTCTTGTCATTTAAAATATTGGTGGGATAAATGGATTTTGTTGGGGGAAGGTAGCGATGAAGGGAAGAATGATCAGTTAGTGAATTGGGAATTGATTTCTCTTTCAAAGGAAAAGAGTTGGAATTTTGCTCTCCTTGTAAAGTGGTTATAGAGAATTTTCCCCGAGCATAATTCTTTATGGCATTTCATTATAAAGAGTATAGTTTGTAGAGGATTAAAGATAGGGATCTACAGGTCTTGTTCACGCTGGCTAATCAGTCTAAGGTGTCGTCCATGTGTGCTTACACAAGAAAGGGGTGAGATACTCATCGGTGATTTTTACCGATTGGCCATCCAATGATCGGATTAGAGCAAAATCTAGAGAGAGAAACTGAGAGACTAAATTGACCGAGTTTTTGCTTGTATAATAGTGTGCATTCCTTTGCCTTCTGGTTTATTGGCTATTTATAGAAAAAAATACTTGACCAGCTTTGGAGGCCCGACCCGACCCGACCCGACCCGAGCAGGTCGAGTTATCCTCTCTCTGACTAAGACACAGCTGTCAACCTGATAGTCACTTGTCACTGCTATCACACTTTCATATCTTTTTGCAAATTCCTTTTTGTCATATCAAACTGTTCACCTGTTCCCAAACCCTGTTTGAGGTAGGTCAACCTTCCCTGATAGTTAGGCTCCAGGATTGGTTCAACTGCTTCTGACTCCTTATCATAAGTGCCAGCCCTTGATAAGCATATCACGGGCACTGATTACCGTATATCTGGTCCCGAGCTCGGCCTTCGAGATTCCCTAACACGTGTTGCTCGGCATTGGTTCGCCGAGCTCCCTCATCGTGGTGCTCGGTTGTATGGCCTCATCTCTCAACTTGGCTGCACCATTTCCCTGGGTGCTCGGCTTGGGCCGCCGAGCTCTTATCTCGTGTAGCTCGGCTACTATCCCCTGGAGTACGGCTCCAACTCTCTTTCTCTACTGCTCAGCCTACCCCTTACCGAGCTAGAGCAGACACCCTGATGTGGAGAATGATAGCCAGGTGAACCAGCAGCGCTGTACGACATTCCACGTGGATGCCATGTGGCTCTCCTCGAGACTTGACCTCCCTCATAGTTAATTGCTGTATTTGTCAGTTTCCATGGAATTCGATCCCTCAGATTCTCTCCCTTTTTTCCTATTTCTTTTCTCTAGAAGTGGGAAATGGGAAAAGCATCCTGTTGGGGGATGTTTGGGTGGATAATTCTTCTTGTAATACTTTGTTCCTGCATCTGTATTGCTTTGTTCGTTCTCATGAATTATTCCTTTGTTTTTGTGTGTCGCACTCTCTTATTTGGTTCCGATTTCGTGGCATTTTAATTTTGTCAGAAAACTAAATGATCGTAAAAAGGTAGAATTGGATTCTTTGTTGTCCACTGTTGATGACTTTTCCTTGTGGCCTAAGGTTATTGATGAGATGGTGTGATCACTTACTCTTTGGGCCTTTTTCCTTTTTGTAACTCATTTTTTGGATAAAATCGTGACATTCCATATTTACCACCTTTTCATTTCATAAGCGGATTTGAAACACGGATGTGTCTCTTTAAATTAAGGGTTTTTATGTTGTGTGGATTTGTCTCGTCAGTCTTATGACTAACTACATTTTTCAGAAATGGAGACCCATTGCAATTTACCTCCTTAATCTTGTGTAATGTGCTGGAGGAATGAGGAATCCATGGATCACCAATTTTTGCGTTCTTTCGGATGGTGGAGACTTGTTGGGTGATTGGAGCTACTTGTTTTCAAGTGCCATTGATTTATTATATGGGTTTTGTAAGTAACAAGAAGGTGATAGTGTTGTCGGGGTGTATAATTTGCAGTAAGGTTTTGGGTGATTAGATTGGATGGAAACACACGGATTCTTTAGAACAAATCTGAAGATGTCCATTTCATATGAGATAGAGTTGCTATTTGTTTTCTTTTTGGGTCTCTATATCTACGCCTTTAGTGGGATCCCTCTTTTCTTGATCTCTAAAGACTTGATCATCTCTTTTCTTCTTCTTCTTCTTCTTCTTTTTTTTTTTTTTTTGTATTTTCCTCTTGTTGGACTTCTCCTCCTCCTCTCTATACTCTTTTTCTCTCTAAATAAAATTTTCTTTGGTTGCCAATCAAAAAGAAACTTTGATCTCAATGTGGAGTCAGTTGGGTCCTGCCAAAGCGGGTGTGTTCACTTTGAACCAAGTCCTATTTATGCCTTTTCATGTAAGTTGTATCTGGATCAGTTTTACATGTGCTTGTCCATATTTCAATGCTTTGTTACCAGTGTTTTACACAAGGATTTTGAGTTGGGGAAAATTCTTATACTGTATGGAAATAACTAAGATTGTGGAATTCTATTTCATTTAAAATTTTTGGTTGATGGTGATTAGAATATGAAATTATTCTTGCAGAGAACTTTAAAAAAGAGAGAAGGAAAAAGTGGTAAAACATCACGCAATCCTCAAAGAATGTAATTGCTTAAAAATTTATGGAACTTAATGAGATTAAGATTCATAAGTCTATATAGGATATGTAAAAATGTATAAACCAAGTCTGTTATAATAAAATATCTCTACAAGCCACAATCTGCTAACTGCTATTTATTGCGTTATTAATTCCTTCAATTGCATATCCATTTTGTTCACCTAGTTATTTGAGATAAGTGAGATTTCTATGACAAAAGTTCTTTTATCATATGGTTCTTTTCTCTTTTGTTTCAATTCTTTAGGTGGGGGTGCTTCTGCAGATTCGGATAAACCTAATCGTGGTAAGTGGACTGTCAGTAGTTGCACCGTGCTTACTCAAATTGAAAAGGACAAGAAAGAGGGAGTCAAGGAGTCAATGGGTAGGAACGTCCCATTCTCTGAGGTCATTCTTCCGTTAACTCCCCATAATGTAAGCGGGAATGATGATACCAAAGATGATCGGAGCTTCACCTTTGAGGTTCATCCATCAGCTGGTCAATCAGAACGAGAGACTAGCAAGGATGTGCAATCATTTCCCACCATCCAATCTTGCAAAATACCCACGGTAATTGATTTTTAGAATACGATGATTATGCTTTAATGCTCGCATTGATTTTGTCCTTTATGCTATTACTAATCCCAACTCTTTTCATTGAATTTTTACTGAAGATTGTGAAGGGATCTCCTTCAGCATCTGGTGTTGGCCAAATGAATCCTAAGACGATATCAGAAGTTTCTCATGGAAGTTCTCGAGGACGTGATGCAGAGATTGCTCAAAGAGGCTCCAAAGGGACTGCTGAACGTAAAACAAGGCGATCTTCAGGTAAGGCAGCAGGGAAAGAAAATGCTAAAAAAGGTAACATGAAGGAAACAACTCCTTCGAGACAGTCAGAAAGAAGAGATGATTCTTGCAGTGTGTCCATAAACCTCTCTGGCACCACCCAACTTGGGCAGTTTGAAGGGTTGAAGGCTTATGGAAATGTTGAACGCAGTAGTACAATACCATGTAGTGTGGTTTCTATTCCAGCAGCCAATTTGCCAGATTTGAACACTTCAGCTCCATCATCAGCGTTGTTTCAACAGCCCTTCACTGATCTACAGCAAGTGCAATTGCGAGCCCAGATCTTTGTTTATGGATCTCTTATGTGAGTCCTTTTATATATATGCATATATTGTCTGCGTATATTGACATATTGTGGATTGAAAAAAAATAGAAGGTTGGATTAGTAGAAATTGATTTTATGGCTTTGACTGGGTTGCTAATGACCTTTTGCACTTGTAACATTGCCATACTAGTGGTATGAAGAGAGTTCAATTGCGTCTTAGAGATGCACACTTTGGATGAATGCGAATGCGTGGGATGTTGTTACTGGATTGTCAAAAGGGACCTTGTCAGCTTGACATTTATGTTTGGTTTATACTTACTAAAAATATATGTAATTTCAGCACATCAAGTTTGAGGAGATGGGCGGATGGTGGTTTTGTGAAGCTTAAATTATTGACTCTAATAATTATCATTTTGTGGCAGTCTATAAATATTTTTATTAATAGAATTGCTAATTTTTTAGTTTCTCCATGGTTTTCATTAGTGAAAAACTTGCACACTGTTGTATGATTTTAATATTGGAAATAATACATCCAGACATATTGCTAACGAACAAATGAACAAAGAAAAAGGCACTAGGGCTATTCTAAGTTGAAAAGATCTCCTTTATCAATAATAAATTATGTTGTTAGTAATTTTGGATGATATCCACGTGTAATTTTTATTGATAACACTTTCTTAAGGAGTTTTTCAAAAATTTATTAACTAATAGTTAATGGAAGAATAGTTATCCTTAATTTAACAGAGTTAGTTCCTAAAAAAGTTAGTTATTTTTAGAGATTATTGAGTTATAAAATATTTATTATCATATGTTAAACCTTTTGGGATTGGAATTTGAAGCAAATGTTGAAT
The DNA here is from genome assembly GCA_032270985.1 of Heliamphora pulchella. Lineage (NCBI taxonomy): Eukaryota > Viridiplantae > Streptophyta > Magnoliopsida > Ericales > Sarraceniaceae > Heliamphora > Heliamphora pulchella. Next base: position 4,940 of record JAULJZ010086640.1, read on the forward strand.
GTATTGTGGCGTTTTCTGTTCTATAGATTGAAATTTGACCCATAAGTTTGCAATATCTTATTTATCATGTCTGTTATTTGAAATTTAAAATTGAAATAATTGTCACAGACAAGGAGCAGCACCTGATGAGGCATGCATGATTTCGGCCTTCGGAGCATCTAGTTAGTTTATGAACCCTGTATCTGTACTGTTTCTTAAGATGATCTAGAGACATATGGTTAGCGTCTGAGACACTGAAAATTTGTGTTACAGATGGTGGAAGGAGTGCCTGGGAGACTGTTTGGCGTGCTTGCGTGGGAAGGCTTCAAGGTCAGAAATCCCATCCCAATATATCTGAAAACATTGTGCAACCGCGTTTAGGTACCTTTGGATTTCATCTTTTTATTTTTAACTTAGGATTGGGGTACATCTGACTGCATTTCAGAATTGACGAATGCAGGTGCTAGACCACCTGATCAGTCAAGTAAACAAGGTGCACTTCAAAGTAAAATGCTTCCCTCACCTGTTGGTCAAGCAACCAGCAGGGCTACCCCTTCACCGGTTGGAAATTCTGTGATACCTCTTTCATCACCAGTTTGGAACATGTCTACCCCTTCTTCTAATGGTTTGCAGTCCATTGGCATGCCAAGAAGTGGTCTTCTTGATAACCATCAAACACCTCCCTTGCGTTCTCTTCAGACTCCACCTGCACGGAGTTTTGTTGGACATAACACTTCTTGGCTATCTCAGGCACCTTTTCCTCGTCCTTGGGTCAGTCCTCCACAAACTTCTGTGTTTGATTCCAGTGCTCGATTCTCGGTGTTGCCTATGACAGAGACAGTGAAATTAACCCCTATTAAAGAGTCATCTGCACCTTTTCCCTCAGGAACAAAGCATGCTTGTGATAGTAATTTGGTCCATAGCACGGGTCCTAGTGTTTTTGCAGGGGCTCCTTCCCTTCCTGACATGAAAAAGGTTACTGTATCATCTGGACAGAATTCCACTGACCCAAAGGCTAGAAAGAGGAAAAAGGTTACTGTTTCTGAAGATATTGCACGGATCTCCTTGCTTGCTCAAACTCATGCAGAACCGGTATCTGTTCCACTTGTTACTAGTCATTTATCTACATCAGTTGTTGTCTCAACTCCTCCTTGCTTTGTGTCTAAGGGAAATGCTAGTACGATCGTTACAGCTTTATCTCCATCATTTTCGACTGATCACCCAAAAAGGGGGGAACATAATGCACAGCAGAAAGCTACATTGTCAGTGGATACTTTCAGCAAAGTTGAGGAGGCTAAGCGAGTGGCGGAGGATGCTGCAGCTCTTGCTGCTGCTGCAGTTAGTCAAAGCCAAAACGTATGGAGTCAGTTGAATAAGCAGAGGAGTTCTGGGTTGGTTCCTGATGTTGAAGCTAAGTTAGCTTCTGCAGCTGTTGCAATAGCAGCAGCTGCTTCTGTTGCAAAGGCTGCTGCTGCAGCTGCTAGTATTGCATCAAATGCTGCCCTGCAAGCAAAACTGATGGCTGATGAAGCGTTGATCTCTACTGTAACTAGCAATTGTGCTCAGAGTCATGCAGCTTCCCTTTCTGGTGTTGTGAACCTGGAAAAGGCTACTCCTGCATCCATTTTGAAGGGAGAGGATAGAAGCAACTCTTCCAGTTCCATCATAGTTGTTGCTAGGGAAGCTGCTAGGAGAAGGGTTGAAGCTGCTTCAGCTGCCTCAAAGCATGCTGAGAACTTGGATGCCATAGTAAAAGCTGCAGAGTTGGCAGCAGAAGCTGTTTCACAAGCAGGAAAAATTGTGGCTATGGGTGATTCTTTGCCTTTGAATGAGTTAGTAGAAGCTGGTCCAGAGCACTACTGGAGAGTTCCAAAAGTGCCTCCTGAGCAGGGTGTAATGATGAACAATGGTGATAGAGAACAATCTAAAGTGCATAGCATTGAAGATCTCAATGCTTATGGTAGTCATGCCAAGGAGGGACCATTAGAGGAGGTAAACACTACGAGCTGTGATTTGTCACCTCTTTCAAAGGAGGTTTCTAGGGAGACATTGGAGGACCATATGAGGGCAGTGGATGGCATCTCAAGTACCTTTACAAGCGGCAGCAAAAAGGAGTTAAGAGGACAAAAGAATGATAGAGCATCTGACTTGGCCAAAACCATAGGGGTTGTTCCTGTATCTGAGATTGGATCAAGATCTGCTTCTATCACTGCTCTGGATGAGTATGAGAAGGGGTTAGGGACTGCAAATGAGAATAACATCAAGGAGGGTTGCCTCGTTGAGGTTTGTGACCTAAAGATTTGAAAACATTGAAATTCCAATTTTGTAAACCTTGAATTGTGTTGAGTCAAGAATAGTAAGATTCGTCTTAAACTATAAAAAAATGATGATATGTAATCCTTATGTATGAAAAAGTAAAATAATTTGGTTTTTGACACATTTTACACGATTTTTATACAAGGATATGATGATGTAGATATTTGCCTTCATCACAAGTGAAGCGATGTGGGCCAATTTTCATCAACCATAAGATTCTTTAGAAACAGGGGTGTCTGTGTGTGTGTGTATAAAACTATATATTTGATATTCGAAAAATGGATTTAGACCCCTTAAAGAGAGTATCATTAGAAACATAATTGGGAGGGAACCCTATAATAAATAAATTTTTCGTGGTTATTGGATGCACCATTATTTTTTCGTAATTTGTTGTTGGAGTTGTATGTACGTTATATGATTTTAAAATCTGTAGTAATCTAGCCATTTGATTTTTTAGGTTCATAAAGATGGTGATCAGTTTAAAGCTGCTTGGTACTCAGCCAAAGTATTGAGTTTGAAGGATGGAAAAGCTTTTGTTGCTTACTTAGATCTCCAATCAGATAATGGTGAGCTGCTACCATGTATATAAGCATATGATCTGCAGGGAATTAGTCGACTTGTATGTAAAATGTTGGAAAAGAACTTTTTGACCGCATATGTCAGTATTGCACAGGTCGTACTTTTCATGCATTATATTTTTGGGGATGGATGTGTATTTGTACCCTATCTTGTGGGCACTGCTATATTCATCTTATTGGCCCTATGCTTTGAAATCAGGTTGACTTATGAATCTGGCTTGTGTTCAGGTGTTTCAATTGACTGTGTTAGGATCCTCCTTGTTTTCCAGTGAACCGACCTCCGATTATAACTGCAATGTGTGGGGCTTAGTGATCTCTAGGGTGGATAATTTTGAGGGTTGGGTAGGTTGCCTTAGATGATGGTTAGTGGTGCGCATGACATTGTCAAAAATTGGTAACCTTGCCTACTTCAATATTATGGTTGCGACGTTCCTTTTTAGAAATATGACACAAAGATGTGATCTCTGTGGTGTTTTATGTGCTTTTGTGATTGTATATTTGTGCTCATTCACCTTATTGAACATGAGTAGCTTCCCAGGTTGATCTCTGTTTTTTGGAAAAGAAAAATCACAAACAATTCCTCGTGTTTTGACGTGATTTTGTCTGGACATGTTTTTATCTATTTTTTGTCGTCTTATTATATCGAATATGAGCAGGTTCAAGGCAGTTAAAAGAATGGGTGGCACTTGAAGGTGAAGGCAACAGTGCACCCCAATTGCGCGTTGACCATCGTGTGGCTACCATTCGCTCTGAAGGTGCTAGGAAGAGACGCAGAGCGGCCAGGGGGGATTATGTGTGGTCTGTTGGAGATAGAGTTGACACATGGATACAAGATTGGTAATTATGATTCTTTTTATTGCATGTTCTCCTGTTTGGCGGAGGTGTTGACATCTTCTTTCTATCCTTTTGTCCTTGATAAACTTTGTGTTTACTGTGTGTTAATGAATAACTAAAAATGAGAGTTCTGGAATCACCAATACACCTACTCATAGCATGCTGTGTCCATGTTTGGCGCTTGTGTGAGTCTCCTATAATGTTATTTATTATTTTAAAAGCCAAACATGCGTTGGGCAAATGTGGGACGTGTGTCAATCATGTGGATACACACGAGACTGTTCAAGGGTTTAGGCACAAGCTTAAAGAAACTGAAATGGAACCAAATATTAAAACTAAATGAAGTGTACACACACACACACACACACACACATGCACACATTAATTCCCCTTCTTTTTCAAGCCTTTGTACATACTACCTCTGTCAGGGTTTTCTTATTACACCATCTAATTTGTGTACTAGTGCTTGGGAATTCTTCAAGTGAGAGACTTGGACTTTCTATTCCCATTTTCTTTAGAATATCGCGTATAAAATGAATTATTTGGTAATACTTTCATTTCATAGGTAGAATTTAATTTTTATGCAATTAAATAATATCTTTTTATTTTTGAGTACACATTATAAATATTTATTTATTGTTGTTGTCTAGTTGTTGTATCCTGTGTTTATAAAATCTCATATTCATGCCTAGTGTCAAACATATGTGCTTTTTAGGTGGAGCCAAAGATAGAACATTACTGACTACAGATCAAGCAATAATAGAATGAAGGTTTAAGCTTTCACTCTTTGACCTCATGAAGTTAAGAATCAATTTAGAACCAATTTTGATGTTAGCAATTCAAAAAAGACGGCACTAATTGCAGTAACCACGCCTTGTAGTTTATGAAATTACACTGCCCTCCATTATTTTTTATAACAATATACACAATCCTTCACCCCATTATAATCATCCATCAGTAAGCTTGTTAGAAAAATGTCGGCACGTTTCTACTTAATTTTTAAAAAGTTTTTATATTTATAGAATCTTTAAAACTGTTAAAAAATCATCAGAAAGAGAATGAGAAATGATATTTAGAATTGATTTTTTGTCATATACCTCATATATTTGTCATTATCTTCCCTGGTAACTAGAGAATAAGTGTATCTTAATTTTTTCTTTTTTATCTTTTAACATACCCCCTTATTTATTTGACTTCACTTCAATCTGTCTTAAGAGCCTAAAAAACCTAGTGGTCTTATCATTGTTGTTCCCTTGTCGATTCTCACGACTTACATATCTTAATTCTATAGTTCCTAATATTGAGAGGCGTCAAGTAAGATGTGTATTTTTTATCGGTAGGTAACTGCATTATAGAGAATGCGATTAGTGGTTTATCCTTTTGCACATGGCATATATCAAGCAAAAGAAACCAAAACCCTGTATTTTTGTCTATGGGGATGTATAAATACCCCATAAATTTTACAAGAAGCATTCAATGAAAGGTGATATCATCCTTGAGCCAAAAAACAACAATGATGCCAATAAGCCAATACCGATCCTTTCAGAACACGAATTGAAGTTTTCCTCCCAACAATAGCACCACTTCTCACAAAAATTCTGGCACATTTCAGGAAGACTTCCCTCGAAGGCCTATGCTTGCATAATGAGTTGTGTCAGAATCTCACCCTGTGACCATTACCCACCTTAGCAAAAGTAGGTTTATGAAAGTCATCCTGCACCTTATGCCCTTCCAAAGGCTTCTGTAATTGTTCATATTGTCCACTCCTCCACCATAATGCCCTTCCAAACCCTACTGGGACATCCCCACCCAGCCAACCCCACAAGGCTTTCTAATAGGCCCGGTTGTCTACTACTTCAATCACACCAAAAGGAATTCCGTCATCAGCTTCTCCAATCTTTGAGCAACCACAATTGGAATGGTAAACCAGGTGATGAAATATGTTAGCATGTGAGAAAGCATGCTCTTAATCAAAGTTACTATTCCACCATTTGAGAAGTACCGAATCTTCCATATAGTCAATCTACTCTGAAATCATTCCGCTACCAAACTCTATACAGCCTTGACTTTGAAGGAAGTTCTAAGCAAGAGGCTTGGTAAGAAGATGGAAGATCACCAATCTGACACCACTTCCATATCATCAACACGGCCTACCAGAGTGACCTCTCTTGGCCAAGTTGATCTGAAGCACAGAAACTGCATCTAAGCAACAGAAAACACCCCTCAGAAATCCTCTAATCCTTCCCCAGTAGCCCCATAGGAAATTGTGGTGTCATCAACGAAGATCAAGTGGGATCCAACATTAAAACTCCAACCTGCACCCCCCACTTCAAAGCCACTTAGCCATCACTGGCTGTTCTGCTCATAATCCTGCTCAAAGCTTGCGTAAAAAATAGAAAACGAGACATAGGATCACCCATACCTTTTTCTAAAATAAGGAAGAGTTTTGTTTTAGTCCTTGACTTACTGACTCAATCTTTATGGAGCTCTCAGAAAATCAAATTTTCACCCCATTCACAAGTAGGTTCATTATTGCAAGGTTATTTATGTAACCATGCTATCAAAACGTATGTATGTACTATTTTTAACTTGGACATGATGTGGAAAAATATTTTACCTATTTTCACTGTTTAGTTAACAAAAAATAAGTAAAATATTTTTTTAAGTAAAAATATTTACATCATAAGATGAATTTGTTTTCTTTTAAATAAATTGGTTAGTTTTTCATTTTCTAAAGAGACATGTCTTGAGTCTGGCCCTTTCTAGATTTTTAGATTTTGTGTCGATTTTTAAAACGAAGACACATAAACCAACAACGGTGGTGACTACTGTTTGGGATAACTTTTTTTAAGCCTTTTTATATGCCTTTTTTTCGTCTTTAGTTAATTTTTTTACGTTAGTTCAAACAATGATATCTTTTAGATTTCTCTCATTACAAAAAATCGAAAAAAAAAATAATAATGATCAAAAAAATAATTTTAAAAAAGCTCATATAAGACAAAAAAAGCCTTTAAAAGCAACTTTAATTCTTTTTAAGGCTCTTTTTTTCGTCTTAGTGAATTTTTTTCAACTCTAGCTAAAACGGTTATATTTTTAAATTTGTTTTATCATATGATGAATCGAAAAAGTAAAAAAATCTACCCCAGAAAAATAAATAAAAAATCAGAAAAGACGAAAAAAAGTCATAGGAAAAGCAATCCCAAATAGTAATGGAGCTCCATGAGGCATCGGACCAGGTCCATATATTTTTTATGACTTTGTTGTGAAAAATATCTTGTTTCAATCAACAATAAAAAAAATTATTCTGAAAATATTTGCATGTGTCAACCGAACACCGGAAAATGAAATTAGAAAAGTGCTATTTTAAAAAAAATATTTTACATGGAAAATATTTTATGTGAAAAATATTTTATATTGAAACGAACGGAGCCTAAGTAAAAATAGAGCTGCAAAAATTAATATATCTGGAGTTTCCAGAAAGTATAATGTGTATGTTCTTGTATGTGGGCTGCTCTCATTTGTGAGCTGAGTCTTTGACAAAAAATCTTTAAAACTATTAAAGGAGAGTGTTGTCTCACTCCCACTCTGAGTGCATTTCTCCTTTTGCTTAGTTTTGAGCTTCTTGTGTGCAAAGCGTAATGTGCTTACAGAGGTTGTAGTGACCAGATTTAAAAATTTTGGATTTTATTAAATCTCGAGAACGATCACCATATGGTGTCGGAATGCAGGATAAGACACTTCCAGGCTTAGTTCTTCCATCTATTTTGCGAAGCTGGAGAACTTTAGTGGCTGAATCAATTGGCCACAA
>JAULJZ010086651.1:0-12454 GCA_032270985.1 Heliamphora pulchella
GTGTTTGGGATATTAACATTTTTTTTTTGTGAATAGAGTTGACTTTTTAATGTAATAATATTATAGTAATTATGCTTTAAAAAAATTAGGGTGTTTGAGATATGTATTGATTTTTTTTTCTTATAAAAAGAAATAAAAAAAGTTAGCTTTTTTAAAAAACTAAATAGAACATCTAAAAAATCAACTTTTTTGCAAAAAAGTCGATTTAAAAGATATCCCAAACAGGCACTTAATATATGGGTGTTTGGCCAAGCTTTTTTGTCTAGTTTTTAACTTCATGCTATTAGTTTTAATTATAAATTATAATATTTTTTAAATACCTATAACTTCTGCTATAAGTTTTAACTATTTTTTTCTCTTATTTTAGTTATAAATTATAATTTTTATTAAATACTCATAACTTTTGATACAAGTTACAATTTATAAACAACTGGTTTCAACAATCTCAAACACTTGCATTCTCACAACTTTTGCTATAAGTTTTAATTACATTTTCTTCTATTTTAACTATATAAATTATAATTTTTACCATACACTCACAACTTATACAATAAACTAAATTATCAGTATTCTCAAAAACCTCCGTTCAAAGATCTAAAATAGTCAATAATATGGAAAGCAACAGACAATAATAACGTAGAAGCATCACATGTAGTACGACTAGAAACAGGACCACCAAAAATTGACAAGATAAGATCAGCCAAGGCAGTTATAAACAACAAAACAAATTATAATTTGTAACTAAAATAAGAGAAAAAATTGTTAAAATTTATAACAGAAGTTGTGAGTATTTAGAAAATATTATAACTTATAATTAAAACTAGTAGCAGAAAGTTAAAAGCTAGACAAATAAACTTGGCCAAACACCCATATATTAAGTGCTTGTTTAGGATAACTTTTAAGTCAATTTTTTTTTGCAAAAAGTTGATTTTTAAGCTACCCTATTTAGTTTCAAGAAAAAAAGCTAACCTTTTTTTATCTACAAGCAGAATACTATAAGCACGCTTGCTAATTTGGATTTTTCAACTTTTTGTTGAGTTATAAACTAAAAATATGAAAAATAATTTTTAAACTTTTTACTAAACTAAAAATTAAAAATTAAAAATTAAAAATATGATCGAGGTAGGCCACATTCTTGCAAAATGAACAAAAATAAAGTGGAGCAAAATGGTGAAGAACCTAACCCAGGTAGCATATAATTAAAAAAAAATACATCCTTATCCCACAACGCCATTCCCTCTTCTATGAAATTCAGCTTCGCTCATGATTTTATTAATTTAATAGTTGACTCCTTTGGATTAAGAGGTTGAAGGGGTTTTGGCTAGTGGGTCGACTGATGTAATTTAAATGGCTTTTCCTTATCAACATCACTTGAATAAGCATCTCCTCCAGAGAGAAAGTGAACGGCATGAGATTCTTTTTATCTTGAAAAGATCATGTTCTTTTATTTTAGTAGTAACTTACAAGTCTTCTTTATATACCAAATTTAATTTCTATCTTCCACTGATATAGAATAAGGTTTCACAATACGCGACGCCCTTGTCGCGTGACCTAAGTTCTTTCTGTGGCTGGGATGTAGATATCAGCTCAGTGTGCACAAAATATACAAACAGGTGGTCCCTATCCCTCTTCAAAATCTCTATTCTTCTATTCACACTTCCATTAAGCCCATCACGGTGCCGAGATTGTCTCTGATACAATATAAAATGACCAAAATAGATTACTAGGCCAATAACTTGAATAAAGAGCTTAACAACACGACAAAAATACTTAAGTCAAGTTATTAGTAGTAGCTCACTAATTTTCTTTATATAGTAGACTTAATTTATATCTCCAACCAATGTGGAATGAAATTTTACACTTGTAACTATCTACACCAATTAGACTCAGAAATTTTTTTTGCAAGGAATTACCGGTCATAAAATCTTTTGTAGTGTCATTAATTGTCTATACAAGGTCATTTTTTTTTCTCTTTCTTTTACTTTTTTTCTGGTGGGGAGTTGTGTGCAGTTGCTAAACACACAGCAAGTTGGAAAAAAATAAAATAAAATAAAATTCAGTGGAAGGCAATGAAGCAAGTATGAGCTTGATCAGGACTGTATATTGCCCCAGATCAAACATGGAAAAGGACATGAGGAAAGCCAGGACATTCAGGCTAATTATAAGGTTGGCAGTGCCGACAAAAGAAGAAATCTTGATAATGTTTTGGTTCCGTCCCCCCATTAATATTTCCTCCACTGTTCTTCAACCTCATCACCTAGCAATCTATCTTTATTAGTTATTACAGCAGTACTGTGCACATTATCAACTTCATCCATACACTACTCTCATGGAACCATGTCTCTCTTTCCCTTCTGTCACTTTCCTTGCCTCCACCAAGTCTCTTTTCCATCCTGTTTTTGTTATATATATATATATATATAAAGTTTTCTATTATTCTTTTAGGACTCGTTCGGTTAAATGACTATTTTTATTAAATAATTAGTATACTTAGATTATTAGTATTTAGAATATTATGAATTGAATTTTTTTTTTTGATCGGTAAAGAAAATTTTATTGCCACCACTCAAACAAAAACAACTTTAGATTTACATTCTGAGGGAGCTAGCGGTGTAGTGTTTGTTTGTTTGTTTTTTTTTTCTTTTACCAAAGGGCATTTAGTTGAGAGTAGAAAAATCTAAGAATAAATAGTACGTTGTTTGATTTAACATAATTTTTGTTACGACTCAAGTGGATTATTGATTCAATAACGTGAATAAAGAGTTTAACAATGCGGTCCAAAATACTTAAGTCAAATTACTAGTAATAGTCCACAAGTTTATTTATATATTAGAGATAATTTTCCTTTTCCATTGATGTATCACAATGCCCTCCACTCAAATACATGATGCAATCGTTGCGTAACCCAGATTCTTTCCTTGGTTGGAATATAGATAACAGTCCATTAGCGGGCATAGAGCAGCTCATAAGTATGCACAAGTTATACAACCCAAGTAGACCATTCACCCAATAAGATGAATAAATGGCCTCACAATGTGGTCCAAAATACTTAAGTCCAAGTTATTAGTTGTAACCCACAAGTTTCTTTATATATCAAATTTAATTTCTATTTTCTGTCAATGTGAGATGTGGTATCACAATATCACACACTCAAATACGCAACGCCCTCGTCGCGTGGCGCCCCATGTTCTTTTCCTGACTGGAATATGGATATATAGTAGCTCATTAGCGGACATAAAGCAACTCATAAGCGTGCATAATATATACAATCTCGAGGCCTCCACCTCTCTTCGGAGCTTCTGCTCCTCCATCTATACCACCACAGAGCCCTATATAGGATCTCAGATTGGCTCTAATACTGTTTGTAATGTTTCAAGTGGATCACTAGTCCAATAAATTGAATAAAAATGCTAAAAATGCAGCCTAAAATGCTTAAACACAAGTTATTTATAGTATCGCATAAGTTTGTTTATATATCAGATTTAATTTTTATCTCCTACCAATGTGAGATGAGATATTCTAATTTTAATAAAATTATTATAAAATTATAAACAAGTAAGATGGTATATAATAGTTGCAGGACTCCTACATTCACTTGGGTGGTTGGATAATTGTAATATTCCAAAAAATAGAAAGATAATAATAATAATAATAATAATAATAATAATAAGGGATAAATACACTTACCTCCCATGAGGTTTAAGTTTATTATGGGACATCCCATGTAGTCTCTAAAATTACACTAACCTCGCATGAGGTTTAATTTTAACATCAGTTGCACCCAAATTGTTAAAATTTTCATTGAAATTTAACGGAAACTGCCCCTCCGACCCTAAAACCACCATTCCCACCCCAAAACCACCCAAATTTTCGTTGAAATTTGAGATGGGAATGGTGGTTTTGGGGAAAAAAGGTGGTTTGAAGGGTAGTTTTGGGGTGGGAATGGTGGTTTTGGGGTGGGACGGGCGGTTTCCGTTTAATTTCAATGAAAATTTTAACAGTTGGGGTGCAATTGATGTTAAAATTAAATCTCATGGGAGATTAATGTAATTTCAGAGACCACAGAGGAGGTCCCTGTAACAAGTTTAAACCTCAGAGGATGTAAGTGTAATTATCTCTAAAAATAATAATAATAATAATAACAAGGGTAAATTACACTTACCTCTCCTAAAGTTTAAGCTTCTTACATGGACTTCCCTTGTAGTCTTTGAAATTACACTGCCTTCCCTTCTACTTTATTTTTATATTTTAGATACATCATTCTGTCAAATAACTGTTAAAAAACTTGACGAAAAATGCTAATAACAGCAATTATTTTATATCATTTTCAATTTTACTCTTATTTAAAAACATAAGAAGAAGAGTGAGTCTTCTCTCATTTGTATGCCACCGCAGTCATGGATTTGACGAATCGCATCGCAGCCTAACATTGAATCACACCACTCTCTAAGACACAATCAAACACAATGCTTACAATGAATTTCTTCCTCTATAACTCTGTTTTTTCTGTTCCTAGTCTATATCCATGTTAAATCCACTTGGGTTAAATTGATTTGGCCTAAACCCAAATCCTGGTGGAAAACTCCCAAAATCCACTTGGATCAAATTAATTAGAGCTGTGATGCTGTGATTAGAGCTTTTGATATATATATATATATATATATATAGACAAAAAAATCGAAGATAATCGAAGGTTGCCGCATTAGGAGGGGAATTAGGTTAAAAAAAAGAGAAAAAAAATCGTAAAGGAAGAAAAGGGGCGCCGCACCCCTCGCCCCCGGCCTACACCTATCGTCACCATCGGTGGCCGTCACCGCCACCGTCATCCACTCTCGTCGCCGCTGCCGTTCCGCTGAAGGAGAGACGCTGTTCTGCCGCTGGACTCTCTCTTTCGACGTTATCTTTCTCTCTCTCTCTCTCTCTCTCGGTGTCTCTATCTCTCCTCGCCGAGTCTTCCAAGTCCACTCCCTTCGAATCTTCCAAATCCTCGCCGCCGCCATTCTTGCCGGCTCCATGTGGTGGCGCTCCTCCACGCACGAGGGCTTCTACTCCCTCTAAACTGTTGATGCCAGAGAGAGAGAGAGAGAGAGAGAGAGAGAGGAGGAGGTCGTTGATGAAGAAGATGGAGATGGAGAAGGAGAATTAGCTGCCTCGTCGATTTGTGTTTTGATTTGGAAGATTAGGGTTTTGATTTGGGAGATTTTGATTTGTAAAGATGAAAAAGAGAAGAATGAAAAGAGAGCAAACGATTTTGGTTGATAGAGTTGATTACAAAAATTATTTTAATTACAAGGGTAAAATAATAAAAGCTTATTTTTTGTTAACAACGTTTGCTGAAAAACACTAACTGGGGAGGACAGTGTAATTTTAGAGACTACATAAGAAGTCCCTGTAATAAGCTTAAATCTCAGGGGAGGTAAGTGTAATTTACCCTAATAATAATAATAATAATATAATTAAATATAGTTTAGAAGTAAAGAAAAAAAATGGCAGTGGATATAAATGTTTTTGGAAGGCAATAATTTTTTTTAAAAAGCAAGAAAATCTCATAATTTTTTTAGAAACTCTATTTGTTTTGGAAATAACTTTTGGGGAGCTGGATATATAACTCCCTTGGAGCCTTTTCGGTGTAGAGATTGCATTAGTTACCTACAGAAGAGGCAGCCGAGGGAAATTGGTGAGGAAAAAGAAGTTTCTTTTTGTGTGCATTGATTGAATAGTAAGCGAAATCTGATTGTTGTGAAACTTTAATCTTATATTTTCGGCATGTAGTTTTTGTTATTTATTGGCGTTAATCGTTGACAGATGAGATTTAAATTCTTATTTAGTTTATTAAGTGATTTTTTAGCCATAAATTTTTTGATGTATACAATTTAAATTTGAGTTTTTCTAAAATATCAATATATAGAACGGACGGTAAAAGAGTCGGTGTAAATAATTATTTTGATAAACTTTAATTAAATATTATTTTGAAATATTAATATAGAATGAGAAAAAATATAGAAAAAACAACAACAAAGAAAACGACAACATGGAGGAAAGGGGTGGTGGCCTTCAATGGCTGTTTTAGTTTTGATATTTCATCTAGTGTGATAACTTTATATTTTTTTTGGTGCTTTATATTTTTTTTGGTGCACCTTACTTGAGTTTGATTTAACTGAGTAATTTTTTGAATTTAAAACACTCTACTCTTGTGTTTTTCGATATATATATAAATATATATATATATATATATATACACACACATTAAGTGATACAAAATATATAAGTTTAAGTGGTTAATTAATAAGATCAATGGTATATTTTGACTTGATATATTATCATAATATTTTAATAGGATATCGTTTGAACCTAAATTTAGATAATTAATGAGTCATGATGTCATTAAATATTGAATACTTATATATATATATATATATATATATATATATCTTGAAAGGCAATAGGAAAAATAAATAACTAAATAAGTAAAATAATAATTTTTATAGATTTGTCTCTATTTCTAAATTATTATTAATTTGATATTAGGTTAAATTGTAATAATTTTGACTAGAGTTTTGAAAAAGGATATTTAAGGAGATTTCATTAGAAGGTAAGTAATCTTCTACTACTGTTAGTAGTTTTTATTCTTAAATTTCTTCTGAATATTTTTGTTGTTATCAAAAAAAATGTGTTTACTATTTCTACTCGTTTTATGAAGGAAAAAAACAGAACAAGTTGGAATTCTAAATATGTTTAAGATATATATATATTTTTTAAAAAAATGTTATTATGATCCCATTTATTTAATTCTGAATATAACTCTAGTCTGACTATGATCTGGACCTTATTCAATTGGGTTAAATATTAGCACAGAAATTAGTTTCTAATAGGGTTTTACAACCTACCCATGTGTAGTTTTTGGCCTTGTTATTGGCTAATGTGGCCATAATTGTTAAGGCTTGAGTTATGTGAATTGAATTATCAAAACTATTGAATTATCGAATCATTGAAAATTAAAATATTTTATAACTTTATCTAATTACTATGCTATTCTTTTTCACACAATTTGTATTTTTTTAATCAATTTGGCATTATTTTTGGTCAACAGATAACTCTTATTGTGAACTTGTCATAAGATTGTTGGAGAGTTGCATCATCTTTAGACTCACTCACCTCATTCTCTCTTTTTCACTCGAGTCATCTTCTTTTTCACTCGAGTTACCATCTTGAACAGACGCAATAAATGCTACAATATTATTATATCTATTAGGATCATACTCGTTTTCATCACCCAATTTACTCTCGTCATTCTAAGTGACTGTGAATTCTTTTTATTTCTTTCTAAGAAAGTTTGGATATTCTTTAACATATGTCTATATTCTTTGCATTTATAATATTGGACTTCAGAAATTTAGCCTTTTGATCATTTTTTTTATAAAATTGGACATATTTTTTTCCTTTACCGTGCTTCTTTTTTTTCCTCCTGATTAGACTTTTTAGTTTTTAATTTTTTTTAAATTTCTTCACATAAATAGTCATCATCTCAGGGTCTAAATTATCATTAGAGTTATTTACAGAACCTTGAGCT
The DNA here is from genome assembly GCA_032270985.1 of Heliamphora pulchella. Lineage (NCBI taxonomy): Eukaryota > Viridiplantae > Streptophyta > Magnoliopsida > Ericales > Sarraceniaceae > Heliamphora > Heliamphora pulchella. Next base: position 7,571 of record JAULJZ010086651.1, read on the forward strand.
GAAGAAAACGCCAAATTTTTTGAAATCTTTTTTATTTTGAAAATTTAGCTCATAGGTTTGTAGATTTTTAACTAAACTTTCAATAGAAATAGAGTTAATGTCTTTACTCTCTTCTATTGCTTTAACTTTTGATTGGAAACGTTTGAATAAAAATTTAAGAAATTTTTAAATAATTATAGAAGTTGAACTTTTTCTCCAAGATTAAAAGATACATTCATAATATCACTTAATTTAGCGTAAAAATTGTCAAGACTTTAATTGCCTTTCATACGTAAATTGTCAAGACTCTAGGGAAATGCTAGAGTATATAATATCATATTACTTGAGAATATAATGGGTAATCGCTTAATATGACGTTGGAGACTATCTATCTAATAATTTAAACTTTTAGGATGGATATAATTTTTTGGCATATGCTAAATATGAGAATATGTTGATATGCTAATATGTTAATATGTTTTTTTTTATGTAATACATATAGTTTCAGTTGAGCCTGGTTTACAATTGGGGTTTTCAGCGAAAGGTCCAAAAAAATAAGTTTTAACGCGTAAGGTTCATCAAATTTTTTTTTAACGCGCGAGCTCCAATTGCACGATTTCTCCCGAAAATACCCTCCAAACAGATAAATTTATCTGTGCCTTTCAAAACATGTGTAAGGCACACAAATAAATTTATCTATGCATGTGTAAAGAAACAGATAAATTTATCTGTACATGTGTAAAGCATATAGATAAATTTATCTGTGTGCCTTACACATGTGTAAGGCGTGTAAGGCACACAGATAAATTTATCTGTGCTTTTCAAAACATGTGTGCTTATGCATGGTATACAGATAAATTTATCTGTGCATGTGTAAGGCACACAAATAAATTTATCTGTTTTATGGTATTTTTGTCTCAAAAGGATCTTACGCGTTAAAACTTTTATACGGATGGATCTTACGCGTTAAAATTTTTTATACTGAATGAAAAACAATAAGCGCCCTATAAATTGGACTGTTCACTAATTTTCTGTTTATAATATCAAACAATTTATTTAGAAATATGATTACAATAAATTGAAAATGCAAACAGATTCATGACTCTATATAAAATATCCTACTATATGAATTGTAAGGGAATATAAAAATATCCACATCTAAATCATTACAAGGGAATAAAAACGTATTATTAAATGTGCAGCAGCTATAAATGTATTCAATTTCTATCGTAATTAACATTTTGAGGGTATAAATGTCTAAAAAAGCAATAACTATTTAAAACATGACCTCATAGGATAGCAGTTTACTACATGAAATTTATTCTAAAATAAGTCACCAAATAGGACCATAGAGTAATTAATCCTTTATTATACACATCCATTTTTAATAAAAATTATATTTTTAAAATCTACTCGTCAAAATCTATCAAACAAGATTCATATTGAATATAAAATTATTTAAAAATAAATTTTAAAAAATTATAACAACTTTAAGCAAAGCTTTTGCCTTTTGGCTTAAAGGTACTTTAAGCATTTGGTTTAAAAACCACATATATTTCAGAACTTTTTAACTTTTTAACTTAAAACTAAAAAATCGATCGACTTAAAGTCGATTGCCAAACGAACCCAAAGTATATTGATCCAATAAATGCATTCCTATCGCTCTAAATCAACATGGTGATGAAAGAGAGCCACAAAAAATGCAAAAAGTAAGCTGAGAGTTGGTGAGGCACCAAATGGGCATCAATTATACTTCAAACGCTAGTTGACCCCCTTAAGGTTTGCATAACACGTCTTGAACATTAAAGTCTGCAAGGCCTAGTCGATGTTTCACCAATGGAGCTGCTCTCTGATCTTGATTAGCTCAACTGTGGCTTCCCAATCCTTTTGAGAATTATTGAACAACTTGCTCTTCTGAAGCGTCCAAATGGACCATATGACTACAAAAAGAAGTGCCTATAGCAGATGGACCATATGCTACCTACATGCATTTAGCTAGTGAGCATGACTTTCTAAATTATATTTTCTTTTTATGGATAAATTGGATCAAGCCTATTATACCTAAAGGGTCCCCAAATTTTTAGTACACTTTTATTTTTATGTGCATAGTGTATTATGTATTTGATTTATGTATCTGTATCTGCAAAGCTTCGTAGGTTTTTTTATATGCACAATTATTATATGATTTGAGTTTTACTTGTGGGCATTCTTAATTTTTTCATGTTGAATTAATTTAGATGTTTTTCTTTAACTTACGAAATTTTATAAAAATGGTTCCTAAAAGGTATTTGTACGTCTAGATATGAAAAAAGATAAAAAAAAAAAAAAAAAAAAAAGGCAAAAGAGTGAAAGAATTAATTCAATCTTAAGTGGAAGCTCTAGATAAATTTTTTAGTGATAAGATAAAAATGAAGAATACAAATTTTATTGAAGATTTTTAGTGTTAAGTGATTAGTTGTTACTATTGGTTTAATTTTTTTGATTTTATTTTATTACTTTTGATTTTGGTTGGTGCTCTTTTGATTGTAAATTAGATATTGGTGACAAGTGAATTAACAAGATAATTTGTACTTTTTCAAATTATTATAATGCTTTTTAAAAAATATATATATATAAGTGAAAAAATTTATAGAGCCTCTCATTTTAAATATATGCTTAGGGCCCTAAATTAGTTAGGACCGGCCGCCCTATACTGGATTTGCAAGTAAAACAAAAAAAAAAAAAAGAAATGTACGAGAACTGATTTAATGAAATTAACAGCGACTAGTGTTTAAGAGCATACATGAAAACTAATTAGTTAAAATAAAGAATTTTATTTTTTTGACTTCTGATTCTCTAATTTAAATAGTACTGTTGGAGTTTCTCTAACCCATTTCGTGGGATTGTGTATCCCTTTTCAGCGCATCAATGTAATTGTAATTGAAATCTCTGTTTATTTATTTATTTATTGTAATTTCTTTTATGAGCAAAAAATAAATTTATTACAAAAAAAAAAAAAGGAACTACAAGCTAAATGAATTTCCAAGGCCACAATGATCATTCGCCCTGAAAAATTGTAGATGATGCCACTTGCTTAAGTATTTAACACATTAGTAAAATTATGTCGTTTTATATTAAACAAATAAGTTGTTAAAATTACAAGATTTATGACGCCAAATGATGTAATTTTATTATTATTTTTAAAAAAATCTAATTTTATTAATTTTACTTAATGTTCAAGGGCATGATTACGTGGTGCCACAAGTTTCTTAATTAGGAGCTACACGATAATTTAGGCCTCTTATGCTTTGGGAATGACCCCATATATTCGTGACTTGCAAGTGACTTGTGACACCACGTGATCGTACCTTTGAGACAGTATTATACCTCGAAGCCATGGCAGCCAAGCCAAACCAAACCCAGAGGAATTCAACCACAATCTTTATTGACAATCTACCATAACAAATCCATTGCCAATAGCTTGGGAGAATCTTTCAGTAATGTGGATGTGTTATCGAAGCTTACATCCCAAACAAAAGAAGATAGAGAAGCAGGACCAGCTTTGGCTTTGTAAAGTTCAAAAAGCTAAGTGAAACTAAGGCTACCACCTCCAATTATTTTGTTTTGCTCGGCAAAGGAGAAGATTTTATAAATAAAAGAGAAAGTATAGCATCTAAGGGAAAGAACTCCCTTAAGAGGATTCGTTAAACTTCCTCAAATTTACAAAGGAACCAAGGTTGATAAAAGGCTAACCTGCCTAAGAGAACAAGAAGAAACAAAACCCACAAAAGAAAAGGCTAAGCACAGAACCAAGACAGGCCTGAAAAATCTAAGAGGATAGGAGTAACAAGCAGCAAAACCAAGCAGCAATGCTTGAAGCAGCCTCGACCAAGCACTGGAGCACTTAACATCCATAGTAGCAAAACAAGAAACCGTGCCCTGTGAAATTCCCTTCTAACTTCCTTTTTTTTTCTCTCTCTCTCTCTATATATATACATCCTCATTTTCTTACAGCAAACAACCAAAACAACTTCAACTTAAGGTCGTATGAGTTTCAATGTTTTGACCCCTTCAATATTGAACATGAACTCCTCCACCGAAAAATTTGAAGCTCCAATTATGATGGCATATGGTGTTTGGATAGGAGAATATTAGTGAGGCAATCCCATTTGACTAGTTCCATAAACCAGAGGCAAAAAGAATGAGACTCAAAGAGCCTAAGTCGCCCAAAGGATACCCTCAGTTCAAGTCTTGGCTAGGGTGCCAAACACAACCAACTTGTCCCCCAATCTTCCAGAAAAATAGAGACATATTAGTGGAGGCAGATGTTGTCAACGAAGAATGGACCAAGAGTTACGCCATAGGAATAGTCAAAGATGAGAGATTAATCATTGGTTCGGAAAAGCCATGAGAACCGACGGAGTGTTTTGCATAAGTATAAAACCTCTAGGTGGCTTAAAAATCTTGTTGCAATTTCCCAACGGAGAGGAAAAAAAAAAGAGTTCTCCAAGATGCAAAGCATTGGTTAGAGACATAGTTCAACGTGGTCTAGGAGTGGAGCACAAGAGAGACAAATCTCACAAGAAGGGTTTGGCTAAACATAGAGGGGTTCCACTTCGTGCATGGAGTGAAAGCAATTTCATTAAACTAGCTGAACAATGGGCTTAATAATCAGTGTGGATGAAAAAACTTCAAGAAGAAAATATTTGGAGTTTGGAAGGGTCCTAATTTCCACTGACTGTAGGGATGTGAGCAACTAATTTTGCAATCTTAAAGTTGACTAAACAATATACCCAGATTGATATTCTGAAAGTGGATTCCAAAAGTTGTTTTTATGGGGCACAAGCCAAAATATTGGCCCTTCCATGTCAATCAGATCAGCTGTATATTTGACTGTATATTTTAGTTTCCATTTTAGTTTTGTTA